>JAJOHG010000102.1:0-96976 GCA_021029095.1 Phellopilus nigrolimitatus
ACTGTGAAGCGCTGGGCGCAAGACTATGAAGAGCAAGGCGATGAATAGCAAGACTATGCTAGCTACTGAACAAGGAGGTCAAGCTGGGGCTTAAGGTCCCAGTGATGTACCTATATATACTGTGAGACTGACTATGATGTCAGTGGAGCTATGGAGTCATGCGCAGCATGACATGAGGGGAACGTGAGGGAGAGGCCCGTGAGGGGCGTGTACAGTGGGGCGTGGAATGAGGCGGTGGAGCGTGGAGCGGGGAACACCCAGGAGGGGCGCGTACAATGAGGAAGGGGTCAGGCCATGAACTAAGGGAAAGATAATGGAAAGGTGAAGGGCCTGACTAAGCGAGGAAGGAATGATGTAAGGGGGGTCGTGAGGTAAGCAAGGTAAGTTCTAACAGTGGAGTGCTTTAGCCTGGTTGGTACTGGTGTTGTTAGGAAACCACTAGGACTAATTTGGAGTTGGAACAGGACTGCTCCGATGCTGTATGGAATTATATTAATGGTTCTAGCACTCTACAAGGCTGCAGAACACTGGAGAGTGACAGCTGGATTCAGTCAGTTTAACCTTGTTAAGGTGCTCATCCAAGATCAGGCCATTTATTTTATTGTGTATTTGCTTTCTCCATGCATAACCAGTGGTATACAAGCCAACCATTTTAACAGGGTCATACTTTGCAATGCTATGGAGATAGTAGGAGTCCAGTTTTTCATACCAAATTTTGTTCTGGCTGGTATCCTTACTACTCTGGGAAACCCGTGCTTTCTCTGTGTCCTTGGGAGCCACCTGCTTGTCCATCTGAAAGAAGTTGGAGAGAGGGGAGGCGGGACCAGCTACAGGATGAAGACTATTAGCGATGTTGAGTTTTCCTGATTTTATGAAGGGATTTTCAAGGCGAGTTCATCGTTCTATTTACTTATAGCTTTGCTCACTAATCTATTAACAGCCGCGCAGAAGATGTGTAGGACGGTCAATCACACATTCACACCTACTCTATCTGTTATTCATTGTTCCTGCCTTCTCATTCTGCCCTTATTTGATCGACATTGCAATGTAAAGAATTTTCTCTGGGCGAAGAAATGCCGCTTTGTTTATACATATGAGCTCAGCCTGATCGTCCCCTCTGGAATGTATTTTTCAAAACTAAATAAGTAGATGCGGTTGCCGACAATACATCAGCAGCGCGCATGTATTGCTCATCTGGCTTGTCATAGTTAATCAGTGCACTAGGAGGGAACATTTTACGCGACCGAGATAGCCCGTTAGCGCTGAAGAGCGAGAAAGAGGACGAGAGCAGGCGGAGTGAAAGCACGCCGACTTGCATGTGCGTCTTGAGACTCGGTACTCACGCCAAGAACTGCGTATTTTTCGTACCTTGCACGCTGTACGCGACGCCTGCTCGAGTACCGCGGACGCTAGCGTCCACTTTGCACGCCGCATCCGCGAGACTTGTCTGAGTGCTTTTCTGAATTCCTTTGTGCTGACGGAAATAACCGTGAAATTCTGCGTAAGCTCCGAGCATACTTCGAGAGCCCGGCACAGCAGTCGCAACCCTCGAAGTTTACTAACTGGATAGGTGAGGCGGAATAGCTCGTTTGTCTTGAGGAGAGAGGCGGGTCAGTATGCACGCACCTGCGCCAAGCGCTCTGTTCGGTCGGTCGTTCGCGTGAAAGCACGTGCCAGATTTCTTGAACGATCTATGAGAAGAGAGGGTGAGCAAACTAACGTTGATCAAGCGCCACAACTGCGCAGCTCCGTCGTGCGGCATCGAAATTATCTTACCTGCAATTTTTTCTTTACCACCAAAGCCCAGTAGATACAATAGCAGCATACCCAGGTCTTTAGCGGTTTCAGCCAGCACTTGACTTTCGAACCCGACGGAATAGAGGGAGGGACACTGTCCCTACATATTCCTCTTGCCTGCGGCCAGCATTCCTGCTGCGGTTTTCAGTGTCCGAAGTCGTCTGCGAGAGGTATGCGTGGACGAGGCGCTATTATATCTTGTAGTTGGCGGTTGACGACTGTTTCACAAATGACTGTAATACATCGCGGTGCCGGAGAGCGAGACGACATCGAGAAATATGATCGAGATCTAAACAGAACGCGGTAGAGATGTAGACGAGGAGAAGATGTGAAAGTAAAGCGAAACGGACGCTCACCGCACACGCACATCCCTATGAACACGATCTCCACGTGTTTTTGGACATGTCTGCGTCCTACGGTGGCGCCGGCAGTCTAAGATCGTGAGCGCAGCGTTTGGCTTCTGCGATTGTATGTCCGATCCGAGCACGTAAGTACCGCCTGCGCAGGCTCTGCACAGTTGTTATAAACAGTAGGATGATTCTGTTCTCCGTCAGCAGTTGTCTTTCGAACGCAAAAAAGAAAAAGGCGAGTCCGCCTGCCTGCTTCGTCAGCATCCCACCGCGACGGCGCTCAGCTTTGTCGGTGCCGGTAGATTGACGTCATCCGAGAGTTGAGTGGCCGGCCCTAAACTCGCCGCACGTGAGCGCTCAACGACAATGGCCCTTGTCCGCCTTCGACATCGACCGACGCCAGGAGGAGGTTTTGAAGACGTACAGGCGTAAGCAAAGCTCGGAAAGGAAGGCTGGGCTTCTGTGAGTTTGTCGTCCACATCTTCCTCGATCTCACGCTCATTATCTTCAACGTGTCCTTTAGCATTCCATTTGTACACGGTAGCAGTACTTTCTAGACTGAATACATCCACTTGTCTCTACGTACTTATTGGGGCCCGCTCGTGCGTTGTGCGTCAAAGACTTCGCAAATGTGGTTCCAACTTCGTCTGTGTCAACCCGCGTGCAACAACTGTCAATCCGTATGCTGTCCGTTGCGGTCCTTGTATGCTCTCGACTATTCCTCCTACCGTCTTCTATTCTCCAGCTCACTCTCAAAATATATTCAGACGGAAACCAGTGTTCTCTTGACAAAGGTGAATACGTGAGGAGGTAACGTTTTGACTTTCGTTCAGATTCTGAAGGTGCGTGGAGCGCCTGATCTCTTCTTCGTCTTTCGTTTCACACCACTTTGTAGCTCTTGTACCATTCAGAACGCGCCCCATCTCATTCATCCATCATTCCTCGCCGCCCGGCCTCACTCCCACGATCACGACTAGGCTTACGGCTTCCAGGTATCAGCTCGCGCTGCACGACCACACACCCCGCGTGCGCCTAGCCTGTCAGGTTTTTCTGATATTCGTTGACATGGACTTGTGTCAGCCGGATAGCTGAGCGCAGGCCGAGGGCGTTTTAGGTGTTCGGAAAACAAAACCAGGTATGCGGCTTACTTCTTGCAAACATTCTTCTTCTCTTCGTTTCGGAGTATTTCACTCGTTACTCTACAGTTTTCAGGACGCGCTCGCCGATATTATCTGAATACAAGTCTCGTTGGCCTCAGAGATACGAAGGTGCACTAGAGTGCGACATGCAAACGACGAGGAGGCACTCGCACGCAATGCGCTTCTGTGGCTGTTATACCATTAGAAACCGCTGCTTTCGCAGGCTGTAAACTTCCGCCACCCCGCCGGGCTCCAGAGGATGTCCGTCGTGTCGCAGTGAGCATGCGGTTCCGGTCCGTACTCGCAGTCGCGCTTAAGCTTGCTGATCCTGCCGTAAATTTCGGTGTGGCACGCGAGAGGTCGATTTGCAGGCGCATGGGTTTAGCGCGCTGCTCTAACTGTTCATTCTAGTTTCACGAGGAAGCCGCGCGAAACACGGGGATCGGAGACACCGCGTGGCTCGCTAGATGTCGTTTGCGGTGCATTGGGTGCGAGATAGCGTTTTTAGACCAGAATTTTCACTGACGGTCGTGTTATTGCTTCTCAGCCGTGCGAAACGTCCCACGCGTTGAGACGTCCCGCATTACTAGGCCGTCGGTGACGACGCACGCTCGTTACTCCTCTCGTAGGTCCCAGGTTGTGTGATCAGCCCGCAACCTCAGACTCTCGCGTCGCGCTCTCTCGCAGCATGGTGCTTCTCAGACGGACGGTCGAAATTCTTCGTGGAGCGAGGTGCGCTGCGTAGTTTAGGAAGCGTCTCGTCGGTATTGGATTCGCGCCGGCGTTGGTGCACTTGGACAGCGTGTTTTTTTGGTATTTGACACCGTATTCCCGGAGTTGTGTTTCGGGTCTCGGACGTTCACCTGAATCAGCTTGCTCATTTCTTTTCGTATCTTCAAAACCCAGTTTCATCAGGACGCTGCGCTCGCGGCGTGTCTGTCAGCCGGGCGCGGGAATTGCTTGGACGCGGAAAGCCCGCCAATGTGAAAATAGTTCTACTCACATTCTTACATATTTTTATTTTCTCTTCATCTCCGAGCGTTTTGCTCGGTGCTCTACAGTCAAGCCGATTCGCAGGTAACACCGTTGGCACACGAGTGGCGAAGAGGCGCCCGCCCGTACCCAGCATCCCAGAGCACTCCTCTAGTTGCCATTCGATTTCGCGAAGGAGCCGCACGAGTTAGCGGACTTCGTGCACCTCGTCTGGATGTAGGATCATCTGTAGGTCAGTAAACGCTTGTAGCAAGGCTCTGGCCACTAAAGTGGCCCAGCTCTACTTCCGCTCCTTGGGTTCAGTAACGTGATCATAATCGTGCTTCTTGAAAAAAAGATGGCTTCCGGAGCTGTGTTTGTTCGGTGCAAAGCAGTCCTGTGTATGACCATTCGCCCTGAAAGCTATGGCTTCCACGACGTACATGGACCGCATACCGGAAGTTGCATTCGCCTCGCGCTTGCTGATTCTATATATGCATCAAGTCGATCAGGGAAGATGGATTTTTTCAATGCACTCGTCGCATGGAAGCATACCAACATGCATTTTTGACTATATCAATACCTCGAAGATTGCATCAGAACCTGTGCTTGTTTGACCTATTCTTTTTGACGTAGATGTCTGTGAGATCGCGAAGATGTCTCGACGCATCTCCAGACTGGATTTTCTTGAGCTTCGTTAAAGGACTCTTACAACTGTACATGCTTCACGATGTTCTCAATTCGATCTGACGTCGAGCCTGTTACTTATAATCTCAGAAGTAGATAGCGCACAATATACCGCAGTGACGGCTGCAGTATAATTTAGTGCGAACATCTCAATCGCTGTGATGCAGTACGATCTTCGAGGTCTAAAACCCTAAACCGTGACTTCTTTTATCTGGCGATGCCGTCTGAGCCACCATACCCATCGTTCGCAGCTCGTACCAATCACTGATCGGGAAAAAGTGCCTCGAAAATCCTATCATACCTTCATTCTTCTGATCGGCTCTCTTTGCTTTAAATATCTCTCAGGTCACGGAGCAGTCTCGATAGTTCCCCCGGAATTTGCCTTTCGAAGCCTTGTTGAAACCCTTTACACACGTTCACCATGCATTCTATACGCTCTGACGTCGCGCCTGTTGATCCAAGCCTTGTGCCTCTTTTCATCTCAGAAATAGATATCTCACTCTACACTGAAGTCGCACTTTTAACTCTCTTGGTCTATGATACCGGTAAGCTCCACACCTTGGCTTGAGGAACCAGCTATTTCGAGTTCAAATGACATATAATCTTTCAGTTATCACTATGGACAAGGAGGTAAATAGCGCCTGGCACTATCGTCTTCAATGTCTAAATCAATCATTGCTTCATTTAGATTAAATACTTTTGGGTACGTTGTTTGTTTGGTATTAGCATCAGGCATACACTTACTTGCCATTTGAAATGAAGGGCTCTCCTCGCAGCTTTGTTAGCTTGATTTACTTCGCAGTAAATGATATTTTACAGTTTCTTCTGATAAACCACTCTAACGCATTGCAGAATCGCTACGTTGGAATTCTCGGAGCTATCTCAGTTATAGTGGGTAAGTCAGATCTTTGATGGGGATGAGCCAAAAACAAATAATGTCGACTGACACTAATTCTTAGATCACACCCTTCAAGCAAATGAAACACTGCAAGCAATTTCTGCTCACTGTTCAATTAGCTTATTTTGGCTAACTCTAAACTTTATTTATAGGTGTAAGCACCTAGATACTATATTTCATTCTCTATTGATAATATTAAAAGGTCTTGGATTTGCCTGGATTCAAAGTCTGGCTTGTGAGTTTCTGGATTTCTCACAGGGAATAATCTTGCTCATTGCGGGGAAGTCTGGATGACTGTCCTTCTAATCGACTGTAATATCTCTCTATTTATGATATTCAATGTGTCCGTCTCACACTAATTGTCTTACAGATATTCTTCTGATGAGGGTTTCGGCACTGTACCACCAGGGTGAGCATTCCTAATACTGCCAATCACTGCCAGTGTTAAATAAGCAACAGATAAGAAGCTAGCTACATGCCTGAGAGCTCTATTTGGATTGGATGCAGCATTTACACTGGGTATTCTTATATATACCAATATCTATGAAGAGAGTAAGAATATTTGTTCATCCTACAGTGGCATTTTCTAATCATGCATTTCAGTTATTGTTGGGGAGCTTGCAAAGGGTGTGGCAGTTTGTGGAATCAGTAATTCCCCTCCAAAAGTGTGGGGTACTTTATCCTGGTTAGTACTGGTGTCATTTGAAAAGCACTTGGACTGACTTGAAAGTTGGAACAGGGTTGCTCCAATGCTGTATGCAATTATCTTAATGGTTCTAGCTGTTATGACACGTATTTTATTTTACTTTTACCTTGTCTTGAACTTGCGACCTCTCAGTCACGTGACTGCCTAGAACATTCTACAATGACGTCATTATGACATCGTAGTCTAGACCATGACATCATAGTGACATCATTGACGATGACATCACTTATGACATCATTAGCTCCACTCGCTCCACTAGTGTAACTATATTAGGTAGTGTACTGCTTGGTCTGTGCGCACTAGACTTAGGTATATAAGGAGGCAATACATGACTGGGAGACTCAATCGAGTTCTCTTAGAATATCCACCATAAAGTGTGATCCCTACTAAGACAGCTCAGCATTCTCTCTCTCTCTCGTCGACTTGTGCTTTGGAGTTTGCGCCTCAGCCTTTTGGTTTGTGGTGTGCTCTAACAGTAGAACTCGATTCCTTCTCATTGCGCATTCTCCAAACATCTCTCTCATCTCTACCTCGCCCTCATCTCTATAAACTATTGCCTTGTCGTCGCGACACGTTGCGGCGGCCTGTTTTCATTACTTCACCATTTCACCTCACACCCGACGCGTGCGCTCAGAACGGTACGACCTTCGACCTCGAGGACACCACCTTCGACCTGAACAGCACTTCCGACACACACATCGACTCTCCATCTTCTACCTTCAGCGCCAACACTATCAAGAACTCCCTCACCTTCGGTTCCCGCGACCTCGTCCTTACCGTCGTTGATCCCTTGATCAACGTGCGGCTTTTTGATAGGAAACCCCATACTCCCACACACGCGGAAATCAGAGTGTCAGGTTCCACTACCGACTCGCCGCGTGTTCACCTTCTACTCCTTGCTTTATTAAATCGCACCCCACGCGCTTGGTGAACTTTTGGTAGCGTAGGCTTAAGCCGAGCTATTGGGAACGATACCCCACGAGTAGTAAGGGACAGGCGAACACCACGTCGTAGCCCTCTCGTGCAATTGCTGAAGCGTGTGTGCCTGGCGGCGCCGTAGTTAGTAGGATTATATACCGAAACGTATCTCGTTGCTAGTTAGTTTCCCCAGACATGGCGGGCAACTTTACGGAGCAGCAGTTGCTGAACCTCATAGGGACTCTATCACAGGAGGTGGTACACTTGGGTGCACAGTTGGCGGCGCTCACCACCAATGTTGCCAACCTCGCCGCAATTCCCCCTCCTGCAGCAGCGGCAGCACCTGCACCAGCTCCCGTTGCGGCACGACCTCCTATGCCTAAAACTGCTCTACCCCCAATCTACGATGGGAAAAGGGAAGAGGCAGAAGGATGGCTGCTTGCGACACGACTCTACATTTCGACACACGCTGCATCATTTCCAACCGTATTTGAGGAGGTGGTGTTTGCGCTTTCATACATGCAAGGGGAGGTGGTGAATGATTGGAAGCAAATGTATCTGGATAGGATGGAAGCAAATGCTCGGGACCGCAGCGCGGCGGTAAATGCGACACCACCCCAAGCACCCCCTCCTGAAACCTTCCCTACATGGCCGAGTTTCGCGGAGGTTTTCAAGATGCGTTTTGCAGACCCCAATCCCAGAGCCACGGCTGTCTCCAAACTGGAAAACATACGCCAAGGAACAGAGTCGGCAGATGCGTTCATAGTAAAGTTTCAAGACCTTGCTGCGCGAACTGGTTATAATGACGCTGCATTAATTGAAGCGTTCAAAAAGAAAATTAATGGTCAACTACTTACGCGTCTGTACGCATTACCGGCAATGCCTACCACCCTCCAGCGATTCGAGCACCCACCAGGGTCAGGAGCGTTCATTGATGGATGGTACGAGTGGGCCCAGCGACTTGATCGACAGTGGCGAGAAAGCGAAGCCTATCGTCGCAGTGCGGTGGAGCAAAAGCGAGTGACTCCAGGACAGTCAGGGAATGCAGGGAAGGCGCCACAGACTCAGACTCAGACAAGGACGTACCAACAACCACAGGTGCCGGTACAACAAAGTTATGGACAGGGAAGGGCTCAGCCGGGTGCGTCAGGGACGTCGACCACGGGAGCACCTAGGGACCCTAATGCGATGGATGTGGACCGGACGGGCCGTAGGCCGCCGGTAAAGTGTTTCAAATGCGGTCGTCTTGGACATTATGCGAGGGATTGTAAAGTGGGCCTCGATGTCAGGGCGATGACGTACGACCAGATGCGCGACTATTTCGAGCAAGAAGCTGCTGCGCAGAAGGACAAGGATGCTCTGGAAGCGAAGGCTAAGGAGCAGGGTTTTCAAACCGAGTCCAAGTGAACAATCTCCCGCTTGTGACTCAGAATCGATTTTCTTCTTTGAATGATGATGTAATATTAGACTGTAAAGGTTCAGGGGGGTCTCTGACTGGTTCAGAGCTCGGCGCCAAAAGGGCGTGCTTAATTCCCCATTTGAATACATGTTCTTGTCCCAATTCATCATCGGAAAAGGAAGGAAAAGGAGAGAAGAAATTCATTCGATCGGTCAACAGTCGACATGTCGCAATGCGAATCACATTGCAGACTAGCGACACCAACGAAAGACTGGATGTAGAAGCGCTACTGGATAGCGGTGCTACTGGCCTCTTCATTGACACCGAATTTGTAAAATCAAACCGTCTAAAGACACGTAAGCTTGCGCGAAGCATACCGGTCTACAATGTAGATGGGACAAAGAACCAAGGAGGGTCAATAGATGAGGAAGTAGACTTGATTGTGCAGTATGGGGAACATCGAGAAAAGGCAACTTTCGAAATCTGTAACCTGGGTAAAACCACTGTCATCTTAGGGCACCCATGGTTAAAAAGACATAATCCAGAAATCGATTGGAGCTCAGGCGAAGTAAAGCTGACTCGATGCCCAAAAACATGCCAGTCACTGCAGAAGCGAGAAAAGAGAGAGGAGGAGGCTAGGATACGAACGATAAAACCTATGCCGGGGTTGATAGCCGATGAGGATGATGATGAGGAGGATGAATTGGATAGGAGGATTGTGGAGGAAATGTTCTGGTTACGCTACATTGACGAGAAAGATGGACCTACTCCTGAGCCCCTCAATTGGAAGGTGGCAGAACCGCCAGACTGGAAAAGCAAGGTGCCAGAAAGGTTTCATGAATTCCTGGACGTATTTGATCAGAAAACGTCGGAACGGCTCCCAACAAGAAAACCATGGGATCATGAAATAAGCCTAAAACCTGACTTCGTGCCTAAAAAGTCAAAAGTTTATCCATTGTCTCAGGATGAAGATGACGAAGTTGGACGCTTTATTCAGGAACAGGAGGCAAAAGGATATATTCGGCCATCAAAGTCGCCAATGACGTCACCCATCTTCTTTATCAACAAAAAAGATGGAAAGCGTCGGATGATTACAGACCATCGGTATCTAAACTCCGGTACTGTCAAAAATGCATATCCACTTCCTTTGATATCGGACATCATTGATAAACTCAAAGGCGCTAAGTACTTCTCAAAAATGGATTTGCGCTGGGGATATCACAATGTTCGAATCAAAGAGGGAGACGAGTGGAAGGCGGCCTTTGCGACAAGTAGGGGAGCGTATGAACCATTAGTCATGACCTTTGGATTGTGTAATGCACCAAGCACCTTTCAAAACATGATGAACGACATATTCAATGACCTAATGATTGAAGGAGTCGTTGTGATCTACATTGATGACATTTTGGTTTTTACTGAAACTATGGAAGAAAATGATCGCATAGTAAAAGAGATCCTGAAAAGGCTTCGCGAAAACGATCTATTCCTAAAACCTGAAAAATGTGTCTTTGGCGTAGAAGAGGTGGAGTTTTTGGGAATGATGATTCGAAATGGTGAAGTTAGTATGATGGAGGACAAAGTGGAGGGAGTGAAGAATTGGCCTGTTCCAAAGAAAGTCAAGGACGTCGAGTCGTTTTTGGGTTTTGCAAACTTCTATCGTCGCTTCATAAAAGATTTTGCAAAGATCACCAGACCCTTAAATGACTTGAAGAAGAAAGACAAGACTTGGAAGTGGGGAGAGAAGGAACAAAAGGCATTTGACGAACTAAAAGCACGATTCTGCGCTAGACCAGTTGTAGTCATTCCAGATTCAAGGAAAGAAATGCGAGTTGAATCAGACGCATCGGACTTTGCCACAGGGGCCGTACTTTCAATGAAATGCGATGACGGCCTATGGAGGCCTTGTGCATACTTGTCTAAATCCTTGAATGATGTCGAGAGGAATTATGACGTGCATGACAAAGAATTATTGGGAATCATGCGAGCGCTAGAAGCATGGCGTCATCACCTAGAAGGCTCCACCCATAAATTCGAAATCTGGACCGATCATAAAAACCTGGAGTATTTCATGAAAGCCAAAAAACTTAACCGTCGACAAGCGCGCTGGTCCTTATTCCTTTCTCGATTTGATTTTGAAATCATTCATAAACCCGGTGCAACAATGCGTAAAACTGATGCCCTCTCGAGACGAGTGGATCTTAAAGAGGGGGTGGAGAATGACAACAAAGACGTAGTCCTGTTGAAACCAGAATTTTTCAGAATTAAAGCGACTCAGCAAGGACATGTGCTGTTAGAAGGGGCAGAAAAAGAATTATTGACGCAGATCAGAGGGGCTAAGGATTGGGACGAAGCAGTGGTGAAAGCGGCGGATGAACTGCGAAAGTCGGGAACGAGGCGGTTGAGAGGCGAGGAATGGGAGGAAGAACAGGGCCTGATTCTCTATCGAGGAAAGGTGTACGTCCCCAAAGATGGTCAGATTAGGAGAGAAATTGTCAAACTGCATCATGACTCAGCAGTGGCAGGACACCCAGGAAACTGGAAGACATTGGAATTAATTGCGCGAAACTATTGGTGGCCAGGGATGACTAAGTTTGTTCAAGCTTATGTCAAAGGCTGTGACACATGTGCGCGCTACAAAATATTTCCAGAGAAACCTGCCGGAAAATTGATGCCTAATCAAACTCCTACTGCACCATGGGAGGACATATCAGTGGATTTTGTGACCGGATTACCAGAAGCACAGGGCTTTAATGCGCTCTTAGTGGTTTGCGATCGCTTTTCAAAACAAATCCACGTGATCAACACAAGAGAGGAGACATCGGCTCTAGGCTTAGCTGCGTTGTACCGAGACCATGTGTGGAAAATCCATGGCTTACCATTGACGGTGATTTCAGATCGAGGTCCACAATTTGCGTCTGCATTCATGAAAGAGCTAAATGGCATTTTGGGGATCAAAACAAAACTGTCTACAGCATATCACCCACAAACAGACGGACAAACAGAACGAATGAATCAAGAAATCGAGCAGTATTTAAGGATGTTTATTGATCATCGCCAAGAAAACTGGCCATCCTGGACTGCTATGGCGGAATTTGCGTACAATAATAAAGTACAAACAGCCACAAGGGTTTCTCCATTCTATTCTGTTTATGGACGAAATCCACGGATGGGTTTTGAGGTGCGAAGGGATTCAAAGGTGGAGGCGGCAGAGGATTTTGCGAATCGGATGAAGGGGATACATGAGGAAGCGAAGTCTGCTTTAGAAAAAGCAAAAGATGAGATGCAGAAGTATGCGGACCAGAGGCGAGGGGAAGCTCCAAAATACAAAGTAGGGGACAAGGTTTGGCTGGACACAACAAATCTTAAAATAAATCGACCCTCGCGGAAACTTGCAGAAAAGAGGATTGGCCCATACCCTATCACGCGTATCATCTCCCCTAATGCTGTGCAATTGCGACTCCCATCCACCATAAAGATTCATCCAGTTGTCAATGTTTCGCGCATACGTCTACACACCGCCGCAAGCATCCCTGGACAAAGGGCTCTGCCACCACCAGCGATTGAGGTTGGAGAAGAAAAGGACTATGAGGTGGAAGAAATTTTGGACGCAAGACAGAGGCGTGGAAAGTTGGAGTTTCTAGTCAAGTGGAAGGGCTACACAGATGAGAACAATACTTGGGAACCACAGGAAAATTGCAAGCGTTCGAGGGGTTTGATAAACGACTTCTACAAAAAGCACCCAGCTGCACCCCGAGTCATCAGCATAATTGATTTCCAAGCCTTGAAATTCCGACCCTATGAAAACTTCACCGCTACCCCATCTGATTTTGTTAATCGTCTGGAAGTCGATCCTTAAAGAGGGGGTGATGTTATGACACGTATTTTATTTTACTTTTACCTTGTCTTGAACTTGCGACCTCTCAGTCACGTGACTGCCTAGAACATTCTACAATGACGTCATTATGACATCGTAGTCTAGACCATGACATCATAGTGACATCATTGACGATGACATCACTTATGACATCATTAGCTCCACTCGCTCCACTAGTGTAACTATATTAGGTAGTGTACTGCTTGGTCTGTGCGCACTAGACTTAGGTATATAAGGAGGCAATACATGACTGGGAGACTCAATCGAGTTCTCTTAGAATATCCACCATAAAGTGTGATCCCTACTAAGACAGCTCAGCATTCTCTCTCTCTCTCGTCGACTTGTGCTTTGGAGTTTGCGCCTCAGCCTTTTGGTTTGTGGTGTGCTCTAACACTAGCACTCTATAAGGCTGCAGAGCACTGGAGGGAGACAGCTGGCTTCAGCCAGTTCACCCTTGTTAAGGTGCTCATCCAAGACCAGGCCATTTATTTTATTATGTATTTGTTTTATTTGTGTATTACCAGTGGTATATGAGCTGACTGTTCTAACAGGGTCATATTTTGCAGTGTTATGGAGATACTGGCAAACCAGTTGTCCATCACAAATGTTCTTCTGGCTTATCTCCTGAGTATCTTGGGCAGTCCCAGTCTTCTCTGTGTCCTCGGGAGCCACCTGTTAGTCCATCTGAAGGAGGCTGGAGAGAGGGGTGCCAATGGAGGGACCAGTTACAGGATGAAGACGATGAGCAATATCGCATTTTCCTGATTTTGTGAAGGGAATCCTAAGGTGATTTCATTGTTCTATTTGCTTATGGCTTTGCTCACTGATCCAATAACAGCCGCGCAGAAGATGTGTAGGATGGTCGAACATGCCTGCACTTTTATCAAATCCGCTATTTGTTTTTTGTTGTCTCATTCTGCTTTATTTAATCGTCATTACAATGTAAAGAATCTTCGCTGTGCGAATGAATACCAGTTTGCTCGTGCGTACGAACCTAGTGCGATCGTCCTTCTCTGGAAAAAATATATCAAAGCGAAATAGGTAGATGTGATTCAGCAACAGCGCGCATGTATTGTTTATCCGGCTTCCCATAGTTAATCAGTGCACTGGGAGCGAAGCACGACCAACATAGCTCGCTAGCGCCGAAGACAACGAGAAAGAAAAGGAGAGCAGGCGGAGCGAAAGCGTGTCGACTTGCACGTGCAATGTGAGGCTCGGTACCTCAAAACTACAGAAGTTTCGTACATGAACCCGCAACCTGCGCGAGACGCCTGCTCGAGTAGCGCGAACGCTAGCGTCTACTATGCACGATGCATCCACAATATTTGTCTGAGCGCTATGCTGAACGCCTTCGCGTGCTTCGTGCCGACGGGTTAATTGATCCGCGAGGTTTTGCACACGCTCCGAGTAGTCTTTGAGAGCCTGGGACGGCAATCGCAGCCTGTGGATTTTACTAGATGGAAAGGCGGGCCAATTACTCGTTTTATTTGAGGAGGGAGAGGCTAAACGTATACACGCACCTTCGCCAAGCGCTCTATTCATCGCTCTGTTCGACGCACCAATGTTCTTGAACGGTCTGGAAGAGAGGCGGCGTAAAGACTAACGCTGAAAAGCGCGGCGCAGCTCGCGTCGGGAGGATCGATGGGATGTGAGGAGATTATCATATCTGTATTCTTTTTGTTCACTACCAATTCCTGCGGTTACATTAGTTGCATACCCAGATCGGCGACTGCTCCGCCAGCATCTGCCTTTCAAATGCCTAAACATGTCGACGTGCTGGAGAGCGAGACAATAAGCGTGAGATTGAGAAAGGCGCAGATGACGAACTCACAGATATAAGTCCTACTTGCGTCTGCCAATGTCGAGCACCAAAGAGAAAGAGGCTCATGATAGAGGCTCTGCCCAAGTGATCGAGATCGGGCCAGTGACAGGAACAAAAGAAGATGCGAAAGTAAGACGAAATGGACACTACTGCGTGCGCACAATCCCGCAAACATAATCTTCTTGTCGAGGCCGAACAAGTCTGCACCTGGGCCACACGCTCACGCGCGCCGGCTGTCGAAGGTCGCGAGCACAGCGTTCAGCTTCTGTGCTGTGACTGCGTGTCTGTGCCGAGCGCGATATCGAATATCACCTGCACGGGCTTACGCACGAATGATAGAAGTAGCGGGGGAGTTGCGTTCTTCCGACGAAAAAGGACAGAGAGAAAGCGTACGTACCATATCATTACCCATTCCTTAGTGGGGACAACTTTTGCGCATTTGAAGCGGTGCTCCGCAGGCAAGCGCTGTACATCGGATTTCTATAGACGACTAAACATATGAGCGAGTTAGTTTGAATGTCTCGAGACGGAGGTAACGAAATACGCACCTCGCTCTGGGCCAAGTGCCCACCCGTTGACGAACGCGTTTCGCGAAGGGCGTTCGTCATGAGTATATCCGCCTATTCACGCAACGTGCATGAACCAGAACAAGTGTTACAGTGAGCGACGTGAAAGGAAAAGGCAGCAAATGGACATACTTTGAACAACCCTTCGACGGCGCAGATCTTGTCGGGCGGCTTGACGTCCAGCGTCCATCCTCTCTCGACACGGACCAGCACGCATCAGAAGCTGCGGAATGGCTGTCGACGACGCTGTATCTTCAGTTTATTGTCATGTCGCTTTCTCGGTCTTGTGGTCCTCTGCGCTCTCCTCTGCTTTGAGTCCCGCCTCGAATGCTGCCAGCGCGCTCGGGGGAAGACAAGATGACGTCAT
This sequence comes from Phellopilus nigrolimitatus, assembly GCA_021029095.1. Taxonomy (NCBI): domain Eukaryota; kingdom Fungi; phylum Basidiomycota; class Agaricomycetes; order Hymenochaetales; family Hymenochaetaceae; genus Phellopilus; species Phellopilus nigrolimitatus. Next base: position 15,496 of record JAJOHG010000102.1, read on the forward strand.
CGAGGCTTGAGTGGCCGGTCCTACGTAAGCTCACCGACACTTCGTTCGCTGCCGACGTCGCGACTCGGTCTTCGCCATTGTTCGCCCTCGACATCGACCAGCATCCGGTAGAGGACCTGAGGACGCGGAGACGGAAGCAGGGCCAGGGCTGTTTGAAGGTCGGCTATCTGTGAGTTCATCGTCCGCATCTTCATCGATCTCTTGCTCATCCTCTTCAACTTGTCCGTTAGCACGTCGACATAGACACCTCCAGCTGTACTTACTCGAATGAATATATCCGCTTGTCTCCATGTACTTATTGGAGCTCGATCGCGCGTCAGATATTTCGGACATATGGTTTCAATTTCGTGTCCAACACCAAGTGTGTCAGCCTCGCGCAGCAACTTCAAATCTATATTCTGTCCATAGCGGTCCTCGACTTCACGCGCGCTTGCACGGTATGCTCTCGATTATTCTCATGCCGTCCTCGTCTTTCCAAATTTCTCAAGATATACGTTCAGCATTGGATCTGTTCATATGGCAACCAGCTTCCTCTGGGCGAAGACGAGTCCGTGAGGAGGGCGTCGTGGAAGAGGCATTCAAAATCTCAAAATGCGTGGCGCGCACGACCTCTTCTTTCCCTTCTTTCCTTTTTGTGCGCACTATTTCTTCGCCTTTTGTCTTACACCACTTTGCAGTCTGCATTCCTTTGAGCACGCGCATCTCGCTCCTCGGTCATCCTCTCCGCTCGACCTAGTTCCCTCAATCACGACTAGACTCATGGCTTTCAGGCGTAATGTCACCCCGCGCTGCACGCCCGAACACCACACGTGTGCGTCGTCTATCGGGTCCTTCTGGTATTAGCTGTCATCAAATTACGTCGTGCCGGATAGCCGAGCGTGGGTCGAGGGTGCTTTAGATGTACGGAAGGCTCGGTAGCGCAAAATTGGATACGTGGCATTCGTCTTACATATATTTCTCTTCTCTTCATTTCTGACCGTTCCATTCGTTACTACAGGTTTCAAAATGCGCTCATCGGTAGGCTGGGAATGCGCGCTAGTGCAACGGGAGACCATGATGGGGCGCCAGAGCGCTGCTCTTGCTGTCTCAACACTTAGAAGCCGCTGTGTTGGTAGTCTGTACACGCATCGTCACCTCTACGTCTCTGCGGGATCCAGGGATCATTTGTCGTGCGGTGTGGCGAGGAAGCCTTTTCAGTCCATACACACTCACGCTGGTAGTTTTTGCTATCCTTTTTCTATACGCCCCTCCAGGACGTAGACACTAAGCTACCCTACTGCTTTAAGCACTGAGCCGAATACCCAGCCAGGCTGCCCAATCCGCCATGCATCAGGACAAAGAGCCCTAGCGTGAGTGGCACGTCTCCATACTAGCACTTCTCAAATGCTGAAATGAACCGTAAATTTTGACTGGATGTAGCGCATAGTTACAGACATTCCCACCGCCATCATTGAACTCCCTGACAGAATGCGCCGACTCGAGGTGATTGCGCAGAGCGCTCGTGTTGCATGTCTCGTGCGCGCGCGCGCACGCGCGCTGTACTTCCTGATCGGATGATAAAAAAACAGAAGAATGCCGTGACTCCTCTCTTTTTTCTCCCTCAGCCCTTTTCTCCGAGGCCCTATGTTGCGGCTACGGTCAAGGCAGTGTCGATTTCACCTCGTGTGAACAGCTCTGTGCGTCCGACCGTTTTTCGTTGTAACAGCGTTTTCACGGAAGCTGAGGAGTGATGGAGCTTCGGTCGAGCATCTGGTGCATGCCTGTTACGGGTTGCAGAGGGGAGGCAGTCAGGTGGACTGGTCACTCGCCGTCGCTGTGTCTTAGCACGATTCGCGTGCGAGCAGGAAAGCAAGCTCCTGTGCTTGCTTGCCCGAGGACAATTCTGGATAACGGTGGCCGTACACCGAACAAGGGCCTCGCGAGACTGGCGCACGCGACGAAACACACCGATAGAGTATATAATTGGGCGTTTCCAGGGTGGTCCGCTTTATGGATGCGTTGGCGGGGAATCCGAGCTCGAGCGCGGTCCGCCTGAGAGAGAGCACTGCTCGCCAGCCAATGCGTGATCGGATTCGAGGCGGTATTTTATTCTGGATCCTGATGGACGTCAAGCATATTTGGGCTGTTCTTGTAGCTTGATCGTGTATGTCCGGAGGCAACATTTTACTTTTCTCTGATTGCGTCGTCGTCTGGGAAGCGCGTTCTTTAATCCTCCATGTGCCGCAAACTTAGGCTGCATTCTGAAATGTAAGGCGCTTAAAAGGTCAAGAATGGCTGCCCAGTCTCCAAAAACCACAGCGACCCTACTGCTTTCTGTGCGCTCACATCTAAATTGAAGACGCCCGGCGCTCCTCTTGCGAACCTTCCAGCTATCGCTTTCATGTACCTTTGGACCTCTCGTGCATTTTGTTTTGAAATCCGCGAATGGAAATGCCATTTAGCTTTACTTTATCTGTGCGTCAAGGGCGCGGAACTCCGCTCTATTCATGAATGTCGTATACGAGTCCTTGCCGACGGCTACTCTCAATGCTTTAGGGCGTGGTTCTCTGGGCAGTTCGTCTCTCAATTCCTGTCAAACCGCTTTCGCATCTCAGTCGACACAAAAATAAACTCTGTCATACCACTTTGATACGATCTCGAGCTTCGAATAACGATGGGGACGCTACCTTGTTCTTCTGCAGCTCCATCTCGCCATCAAGAATGCGGTCCGCGCCATAACACAGTCGAAGATGCAACTATCTCGATTGTCGCGACGCAGTATGGTCATCGAGTTGTAGAATCCTTGTTCGTCTCTACTTCTGTCTGCTGGTATCATCTGTGGCCGCTACCAACGTATCAACCCCGTTAGCAGCTCGCGCGAAGTATCGATCAAGCGAAAATGCCTCGAGGATCGTATCAGAACTTTTGCTCTCTTTACTTTAAATGTCTCTGAGATCGGGGGCTTTTTCGACACATTCCCCGATCGACCATTCAAAGCTTTGTTAAAACCTTTTACACGCTTTCACTATGCATTCTATACGCTCTGACGTCGAGCCTGTTGATTCAAGCCTCGTGCCACTTTTCATCTCAGAGATAGATATCTCACGATACACTCAAGTGTCAATTCTAGCTCTCTTGGTCTACAACACCGGTACGTTTTGCTTCTTGGCTAGTATGTTCGATACCATCTGTTCTAAGATCTAATGTTATATTATCTTTCAGTTATTACTATGGATAAGGAGGTAAATAAGGCGCGGCATTATGATCTTTATGTCTAAACCAACTGTTGCGTCATTTAGGTTAAATACTTTTGGGTACAACGTCATTTGTTTGACATAAGCACCAGGCATACACTTACTTGCCACGCGGAATGAAGAGCTCCCCTCGCAGCTTTGTTAGCTTGATTTACTTTGCAGTAAATGATATTGTACGTTTATTTAGATCAACTGCTCTAACAGATGGTTTCAGAACCGCTACATTGGGATTTTTGGAGCCCTTTCTAATATAGTGGGTAAGTCAATTCTGTGATCGGGGTGCATCAAAATAAGAATGTCCACTGACAACGCATCCTCAGGTCTGACTCTTCAAGCAAATGAAACATTGCAAGCAATTTCTGATTACTGTACTATAGCTTATTGTGACTGACTCTAAACTTCACTTATAGGTGTAAGCACCCAGATACTGCATTCCAGTCTCTACTGATAATATTGGAAAGGCCTCAGCTTTTTCTGGATTCCGAGTCTGGCTAGTGAGTCTCTGAATATTGAACAGAACAACATCTTGCTTATTGCAGGGAAGACTTGATGACTATCCTTTTGATTGACTGTAATGTCTCCTTATGATACCCAAAACATCCATCCTGCACTAATTATCTTTCAGATATTCTTCTGATGCGGGTGCTGGCACTGTACCAACAGGGTGAGCATTCCTAATACTGCTAATTACTGCCAGTGCTTAATAAACAACAGATAAGAGGCTAGCTGCATGTTTGAGAGCTCTATTTGGACTGGAGGCAGCATTTATGCTGGGTCTCCTTATACATAACAACATATATGAAGAGAGTAAGATCATTTGTTTATTCTACAGTGACATCTTCTAATCATGAGTTTCAGTTGTTGTAGGGGAGCTTGCAAAGGGTGTAACAATCTGTTCAGAGAATAGAGACCCTCCAAAAGTGTGGGGTGCTTTATCCTGGTTAGTATTGATGTTCTTGGGAAAGCACTTGGCCTGACTTAGAAGCCGGAACAGGGCTGCTCCAATGCTTTATGGGACTATTCTAATGGTTCTAGCACTATATAAGGCTGCAAAAAATTGGAGGGAGACAGCTGGCTTCAGCCAGTTCACCCTTGTTAAGGTTCTTATCCAAGATCAGGCCATTTATTTCATCATGTATGTTTTCATTCATTCATGGTTTGTGGTTTAGAAGCTGATTGCTCTGACAGGGTCATCTTTGTCAGTGTTATGGAGATAATGGCAAACCAGCTGTTCATCACAAATGTTCTTCTGTCTGATCTTCTGGGTATTTTGGGAAGTCCCAGTCTTCTCTGTGTCCTTGGGAGCCACCTGCTGGTCCATCTGAAGGAAGCTGGAGAGAGGAGTGCCAATGGAGGGACCAGTGACAGGATGAAGACCATGAGTAGTATCGCATTTTCGTGATTTTGTGAAGGGAATTCCAAGGTGATTTCATTGTTCTATTTGTTTATTGTTTTTCTCACTAATCTAATAACATCCGTGCAGAAGATGTGTAGGACTGTCAAACACACATGCACTCCTATTCTACTTCTTTTTGCCATCTCGTTCTGCCCTTATTTAATTGCCCTTGCAATGTAAAGGATCTTTCGCTGGACGAAGAAATCTAGTTTATTTATACATACAAGTTGAATGCGATTGTCCCCCTCTGAACTGTATATATCGAAACAAAATAGGTACATGTACATGCGGTTTCCGGCAATACATCATCAGTGTGCATGTATTGCTCATCCGGCTTGCCATAGTTAATCAGTGCACTGGGAGCGAACGTCCTGCGAGACCGACATAGCCCATTAGAGCCAAAACGGCGAGAAACACAAGGAGAGCAGGCGGAATGAAAGCGTGACAACTGGCATGTGCGTCTTGAGGCTCTGTACTCGCGCCTATAATTAAGGAATTTTCGTACACGAGCCCGCACCCTGTGCGCGACGCCTGCTCGAATGGCGCGGACGTAAGCGCCCACTTTGCACGCCGCATTCATGAAATTCGTCTAAACGCCTTGCTGAACACCTGCACATGCCTTATGTTGACGGTTAAGTAACTGTGGGGTTCTGCGTAGGCTCCGAGCAGTTGACATGAGCAGATGGATAAGCGGGGTCGATTAGGTTGTTTGCCTTCAGAGGAGGCAAGACGGTATACGCGCACCCGTGCCAAGCGTTCTCCCCCGTTCGCGTAGAAGGCACCAGTTTCCTTGGAAAATCTGAAGAGAGAGACAGTGAGCAGACTAGTGTTGATCAGCGCCCCAACTGCGCAGCGCCCGTCGCGCGGTGCGACGAGATCGTCTTATCTGCGCTTTGTTTTTTCACCGCCAAAGCTCTGCATGTTACAGCAGCACCATATGTACGCAGATTAGTAGCGGTTTCGGGTAGCATATGACTTTCGAACCCGGGGATGGATGCTGTTCCTCCACAATCTTCTTGCATTTGGCCAGTATTCCTGTTGCGGTTTTCAGCAATTGAAATCATCTGCGAGAGGCATGGGTGGACGAGGCGCTATTATATATTGTCGTTGGCGGCTGTTTCACATATAATACATCGACGTGCCGGTGAGCGAGACAATAAGCACGACATCGAGACAGACGCAGTCAACAAACTCACAAATACAAATTATAATCATCCTGCCTGCTCGAGAAGTCTGGAAATATCGAATACAGAAGCAAACGATAGTCGCGACGGGGGTTTCTGTCGAAGCGATCAAGTTCTAGACACAGGGCGCGTTAGCGATAAAGACTTAGAGAAAACGCGAAAGTAAAGTACAAAGGAACACGACCGCGCGCGCACATGCCCGTAAACTTGGTCTTCGCATCCAGGCCGAACATGTCTGCCTCCCTACGTCGGCGCCGGCCGTCGAAGATCGTGAGTGCAGCGTTCGGCTTCTGTGCAGCAACTGCGTGTCCGTTCCGAGCGCGACTTTAGAGATCGCCTGCGCGGGCTTCGGACGAGTGCCATAAACAGCGAGTATCACGGCGATAGAGGAACGAGAATGAGCCTACGCACCATATCATTACCCCAGCCCTTTGCAGCGACGCGCTCTTGTGTTCGAAGCGACGCTCCTCCGGCCAGGCCGTCACATTTGACTCCTGGACGCGTTAGCGAGTCGATCAGCTTGACTGTCTTGAGAGGGAAGGAAGGAAATACGTACCTCGCTGCGCCAAGCGCCTCACCGGTGGACGTGCGGGTTTCGCGATCCTCTCCGCCCTGCCATCCTTCTGCTCTCACCGCCGCTGCCGCTGTCGAAACGCTCCACGCCCTCACCGCTCTGCGCGCGTTGAGCGCGTGTATCCTCTCCGCCTAGTGCAGGCGCGTACTCGAAAGCCAGCGGCTCGGCGCGCGCGCGCGCTTCGTAAATGCTCGCACCGACGCAGACAGCGTCGCGGAACTCTGGCCCCCGTCCGCCGCGGGCACAGCGCGCTTTCGGGGGGCGTAGTGGGAGGAACGGCGCGTTCTGTGCCAAAAGGAGATGCCAAAGTAAAGTCAAATGTACGCATAATTCTATAAAAATAATCTTCCCGCTGAACAAGTCTGCACCCTGCGACGGGCCGCACACACACATGCAACGGCCGTAGAAGGCCTTGAGCGCAGCGTTGAGCTTCTGCGCCACAACTGCATGTCCGTGCCGAGTGCGACATTGGATAGACCTTCGCGCGCTTCGCACGAATGCTAGAAATAACGAGGGAGTGGTGTTATTACGACGAGGGAAGAGGGTGGACGAGCGCACGCACCATATTGTTACCCATGGTCCTTAGCGGAGATACGCTTTTGTGAGTTCGAAGTGGTGCTCCGTCGGCATCTCACTACATCGGATTCCTCTAGACGCCTGGACATATGAGCGAGTCGGTCAGCCTGACTGTCTCGAAAGGAAGGAAAGGAGATACGCACCAGTGTTTCGCGAAGGCCGTTCGTCAGGAGTATAGCCGCAGGCTCACACAACGTGTATAGATTAAAGCAAGTGTTAGAGTGAGCGAAGTAAAAGGAAAGGTTACTGGCAGCTTGATGACCAGAATTTATTTGCGCGCTCCTCGCTCCTCGTCACGACCCGGACCAGAACGTATCAAGAGCTGCGGAATGGCGTTAGCGACGTGTCGTTCGAGGAGCAGGACCGGGTATGCTCTCCTCTGTCTGCGGGTCGGACGCGGTAGCTACGAGCGAAATGACGTCCGTGGACGCGGTCTTGGTCGGCTATTCTGCGGGCCGAGAAGTAACCGATCGGCACGTCCCGCTCAACATCGATGACCCCGCCATCCTTCGCCATTGCCGTCGACCGATACCAGGAAGCGGGTTTGAAAATGTGGAGATGGAAGCGCGACTCGGGCTGGAAGGCAAGCGTCCGTGAGTCCGCCATCTTTCGCGTGTTTCTCGATCTCGCGCTCATCGTCTTCAAGCCGTTCCTTAGCACGTAGAAGACAGCTGTACATTTCTCGACCAATACACCCGCTTGTATCTATGCATGCTTATCGCGACTCGTTCGCTTGTCAAAACCCTTCAGGATATGTTTTCCAAGTCCGTACCGAACGCGGAGCGTGTCAACCGCGCGCAGCAGAAACAATTTGCCGCATAGTGGTCCTCGACTTCGTCCGCAGTGTAGTGTTCTCTACTCCATGCAAATACTCGGTATGTTGCGTGATTACTTCTCTTACAGAGATCCTGATCTTTCTGGACGAAGCCGGCATATCTGGGATCTCATCAGATCCTCGAAGTGCGCACGATCTCTTCTCTCCCTCTTCGTCAGCTCATGCCCGTTCACAGCTCTCGCCCTTTCTAAGCTCACGCAATCGATTTAGCTCGCTTACCGGTCATCCCTGCTTCCCATCTATGTTCCGTAGACCAGACCGAACCCCGTGTCTCAGGACGTGTTCTGGGATACAACCCGCTCGCTCTGCGCGCCATGTCTCCACCGGTTTATTCTTCTGTTGCGCGGTGATCAATTGCGCGAGAGAGTATCGTCTGACAGCCGAATGCGAGCGGGAGTTGCTTGGGCGTGAAAAGCGCGGCAGTGCAAAACTATGTATGTTGGCATTCTCCTTATTCGTTTCAGAGTATGCGATCCTGAACTCTTAAGCTACGTGTCGAATGCGTACTCACTGGAGAAAACGTGAGTTTCGTCTTGCTCTGCAGACTGCAAAGACCAGATCGGCTCGTTCGCTTTCTCCTCTTGAAGACTTATTGGCATTCAGCCTGCGTTGGGACGTTACGTTCGCATATCTTCTGGTCTCCCGTGCATCTAAACTCGAGCTATATGTGTCACACCTTCGCTCATGCAAATACGACGTAATCGTCGAAGTTCTTTCCTAGCTTCTCCGCTAGAGCCAAAAGAACCTCGTCCTCGTCGTCGACTAAGTCTCGAAGGAACGGAATCAGTTCTTCTCGTGTGCGATCAGGACCAAAGGCGAGAAAATTGGACGAGACACGGTGAATCGCGTTGAGACGGAGTTGCACATCCTCTGATCGAAGTTCGTCCATGAGAATGGCGATAGGCGCAATCTGTCATATGTGGAAAACGTGTCAGAGTCGAGACCACATGTGGTCGTAAGGTGCGTACGTCGTCGAGAGGGTTCCCCGCACAGCGGCACAGCGCCTGGGCTCCCCGTTCTTCTGGCAATGAATTCTGTGGATACAAGTAGACCTCCGATGCGGTTTGCAAGCATGTCTTCATTTCAGCGCGACTATCGAGCTTTGGGAGCGTCTGGCCATCCATGCTACTTACATACTTTTTTTGAAAGCTGCGAATCAAAATGCCGTTTCTATCCGCACACGGAGGGTGCGTAATTCCGTCCTCCATTCCTAAAAACTGTATACGAATCATCGCCACGTACGAGTCCTCCGCCGGCGATCCCCGAATGCACCTGAGATGCTGAGTCTTAGCGCGTAGTTCGAGCTCCGGTGTTCTGTTGAGTCCGCTCGTATCTCAATCGACACAAGAAGATTAAACTGTATCATCTCCGATTGTCGCGCTTCTAACAATGATGCAGATGTTACCTTTTCTTCTGCAGTTCTATGTCGGCATCAAGAATGCTATTCACATCATATTTAATCGAAGGTGCGAGTATCTAAAACGCCCAACCGTGACTTCTTTTCTCCGTCTGAGACCGTTGCCAGTATACCAATTCAGTTAGCAGCCCAAGCAAAATACAGATCAAACGACGGTTCCTCGAAGATTCTATCAGAGCTTCTGTTATCTCGACCGGCTCTCTTTGCTTTAAATATCTCTGAGGTTACGAGCTTGTCTCGATGCATCTTCCGATTCGCCCTTTTGAAACTTCGTTGAAATCTATCGCACCCTTCCGCTATGCATTCAATACGCTCTGACGTCGAGCCTGTTGATCCAAGCCTCGTTCCACTTTTCATCTCAGAGATAGATATCACACGATACACCGGAGTGGCAATTTTAACTCTCCTGGTCTACGACACGAGTAAGTTTTGCATCTCGGTTGACATATCAAATACAAGTTGTCTCAAGATGTAATGACATATTAATCTTTTAGTTATCACTATGGACAAGGAGGTAGATACAGCCTGGCATTATTGTCTTCACGTCTAAACTGAGCATTGCATCGTTTAGATTAAATACTTTTGGGTACGCCATTTGTTTGGTATCAGCACTAGGCATACACTTACTTTTCTTGTGTAATGAAGAGCTCTCCTCGCAGCTTTGTTAGCTTGATTTACTTCGCAGTAAATGATATCTCACAGTCTCCTCTCTACAAGTGCTTTAACATTGGATTTAGAATCGCTACATTGGAATTCTTGGAGCCATCTCAGTTATAGTGCGTAAGTCAGATCTGCACTGGGTATGCACCAAAACAAAAAACATCCACTGACACTGCGTCCACAGATCTGATTCTTCAAGTGAATGAAACACTGCAAGCCATTTCTGATCACTGTACTATAACTTACTGTGGCTAACTCTTAAATCCAATTTTAGCTGTAAGCACCAAGATGCTGCATTCCAGTCTCTACTGATATTATTGAAAAGGCCTCGGATTTGATTGGATTGAGAGTCTGGCTAGTGAGTTTATGAATTTTGCACAGATCAACATCTTGCTCATTGCAGGGAAGACTGGATGAATATCCTTTTCATTGACTGTAATGTCTCCCTACTTATAGTACCCAACACATTCATCCCACACTAGTTGTCTTACAGATATTCTTCTGATGAGGGTGCTAGCATTGTACCACCAGGGTGAGCATTCTTAATACTGTCTTTACTGCTAGTGTTTAATAAACAACAGACAAGAGGCTAGCTGCATGCCTGAGGATTCTATTCGGACTGGAAGCAGCATTTGGCCTGGGCCTTCTTATATATCCCAACATATATGAAGAGAGTATGAATACTTGTTCATCCTACAGTTGAATTCTCTAATTATGTGTTTCAGTTGTTGTATGGGATTTTGCAAAAGATGTAACAGTTTGTGCAGATAATAGAAACCCTCCAAAAGTGTGGACTGCTTTATCTTGGTTAGTGCTGGTGTTCTTGGGAAAGCCCTTAGATTGACTCGAGAGTTGGAACAGGGCAGCTCCAATGGTGTATGCAATCATCCTAATGGTTCTAGCACTCTATAAGGCTGCAGAACACTGGAGGGAGACAGCTGGATTCAGTCGGTTTAGCCTTGTTAAGGTGCTCATCCAAGATCAGGCCATTTATTTTCTTATGTGTGTTTTCCTTCATGCATGGTTAGTGGTTTAGGAGCTAACTACTCTGACAGGGTCATTTGTTGCTGTGTTGTGGAGATAATGGCAATCCAGTTGTATATTCCAAATGTTCTCCTGTCCAACATCCTGAACATTTTAGGCCATCCCAGCCTTCTCTGTGTCCTTGGAAGTCACCTCCTGGTCCATCTGAAAGAGGCTGGAGAGAGGGGAACCAATGGAGGGACTAGCTACAGGATGAAGACCATAAGCAGCATCGGGTTCTCCTGATTGTGAGAAGGGCATTCCAAGTGATTTTATTTGTTCTGTTTTATTTGGCTTTTCCTGGGACTCATTGATCTAATAACAGTCATGCGGTAGACATGCAGGTCGGGCCGAATCTGCGCATACCCTATTTGATCTTTTATTTCTTTTGACTTCTCTTATTTAATATTATATGCAATGTAAAATCCTCGCTGGGCGAAGACATACCAATATATTTGCATGTACACGAGTTTACTGCAACTGTTCTTCCGAGTCTCAGACATGCAAACTCTCGTACAGTCAGAATGAAATGAGACGATGCAGTGAAAGTGCATATGGTTCGCTCAGCCATCTTGAACTCCATCACATACTTGAGTAGTGCGTCAAGTGCGAGTATAAACGGGCCATGCTGATTTTACTGCACGACTAAGGTAGCTCATTAGCACCAGAGAAAAAGGGAAAAGAAAGAAGAGTGGACGGGGAGAAAGCGCGCCCGTTTGCATGCACGTCTCTAGACTCTTGCATCCTCGCCCAAGTGCCAACGAACCTTCGGACACGAGTCCGCATCTTGCGGGAGACACCTGCCCAAGATTCGTAGGCGCATCGTACATATTCCAGCGCACCCGCGCGCTTTCCCGCCCGAGCAACCGGAGGCGGCGGGGATGGATCGCTCAGTGCTTGCGAACGCGACCCACGGGGCCTCGCTAGTGGTGCCTGCGCGTTCGCTGCTGGAGACGCCGGGGATGGGGTGCGCGGAGCCAAGGAGCGGGGCGCACGGCGTTGTGGAGACCGCACTGGGGGTACCTGCCACGGCGGGTTCGGTGGTGGACGTCGGGCCTGCGGCAAGAGAAAAAAAGGAGATGACTTCTGGATACGAGAATGAGGCTTTGACAGACAGACGCGGGAGTGTGGCGGAAGGCAAGCAGAGAACGCACCTAAGTTTACTGCGACGCCGTTCAGCTCGCGGGCGCTCAACTGCCTGCGCCGGCAGCCAAGCTCGCGGTGCTGAAGAAGTCGTCTTGGAGGCTCTGCGCGTGCGTGGCGGTCATTCGACGCGTGGTCGTACGCGTGTCGAAGACGGACTGGGCGGGCCGCACGGGCGAGGTAGGATCGATCAGCGCGTCGACGGTATTTGCATCTGTCATGCCCCGCAGCTGCAGAACCGCAACACCCAGTCAGCGCGAGTCGGGGAGAGGAATTACGCGGCTACTCACACAGGACGACCGAGTGCGCCCGCGACACGTTCGGGCGGGTACACGCGCGGTGTGTCGATGACACTGCCGGCGCCGCCGAGCAGGCCGGGATTGGGGGGGCGCGGCGGAGGTGCGGCGGTCGAGCATCGGCGGGGACGGAGACGGGCGGGCCGATTTTGACGGAGGTTATTACGGACGCGATAGCGGAGGGCGGGATCTGGAGTCCGTGGACTTGGCCGGCGGTATCTCGGCAAATGTGGGCCGAGAAGAGATTGTCCGGCACTTCCCATTCTGACATTGTTCGTGCCGACGTCGATGAGCGCTCAACATCGAGGACCCCGCCATTCTTCACCATCACCGACACCAAGAAGTGGGTTTGAAGATGTGGAGGTGGAAGCGGGGCTCGGGCTGGAAGGCAAGTGTCCGTGAGTCCGTCTCGTTTCTTGCGTGTCTCGATCTCGAGCTCATCGTCTTCAAGCCGTTCCTTAGCACGTAGAAGACAGCTGTACATTTCTCGACCAATACACCCGCTTGTATCTATGCTTATCGCGACTCGTTCGCTTGTCAAAACCCTTCAGGATATGTTTTCCAAGTCCGTACCGAACGCGGAGCGTGTCAACTGCGCGCAGCAGAAATAATATGCCGCATAGTGGTCCTCGACTTCGTCTGCAGTGTAGTGTTCTCTGCGCCATGCAAATACTCGGTATGTCGCGTGATTACTTCTCCTACATCTTTCTGGACGAAGCCGGCATATCTGGATTCTCATCAGATCCGCGAAGTGCGCACGATCTCTTCTCTCCCTCTTCGTCAGCTCATGCCCGTTCACAGCTCTCGCCCCTTTCTAAGCTCACGCAGTCTGTTCAAATCGCTTACCGGTCATCCCTGCTGCCCGTCTATCTTCCTCAGACCAGACCGAACCCCGTGTCTCAGTACATGTTCTGGGATACAACCCGCTCGCTCTGCGCGCTACATCTGGCTCCACCGGTTTATTCTTCTGTTGCGCGGTGATCAATTGCGGCGAGATCCTATCGTCTGACAGCCGAATGCGAGCGGGAGTGGCTTGGGCGTGGAAAGCACGGCAGTGCGAAACTATGTATGTTGGCATTCTCTTTACATATACTTATTTTGCTTTCGTCTCTGAGTGTTCCGCTCGGTACTCGATTGTCCAGCCGCGCTCGCAGATAATGCCTATGGGACTAGAGTGGCGAAGGCGGGAAAGAGCTCGAGGATTTGGAAAGGTGCTTGTTTGTATCCAGACTGCGTGCGCTCCGTCGTTTGAAGGCACGGAGAAGCCTCTGCGTTCGGGGGCTGTAGATGTCGCCTTGAGAGTCAACAGCGGCGGTCGTCCGTCCATCCTTCGCGGTGAGCAAGCGTTTTCGGTCCAGATTTTCACTGATAGTCATGCTTATTGTTTCCCAGCCTTGCACGCAACTGCCTCGCGCTGAAACGTTCCAACCCTCTCATCTGTCGCGGGCTGCCGCTCCGCTCTCAAGTACCGAGTCCTACAGACAACACGCAACCCCGAACAGGCCTGCCGCGCACAATTCGCAGAAAGACTCGAAGATAGACCAGGACGCGCGCGTGCTCTAGACAGGGCGGTTCATCCATCGGATAGGAACGCATTTGGAGCGGTGTTGGTGCACTTGGGCCAGGTCCTTTCGGCGGCTTGACACCGTATGCCCGAAGCCAGCCTTCTGATTCTGAGCTCCCTGACATTGAGGCATTCTGCGGTTCCCGCTGCGGCTTCTATGGCGCGATTCCCTTGCGTTGCTGGACCTGTGGGTGTGAGTTTGGATGGCCGCCTTGGGATGTCGCGTACGTTTGGGCACTTCTTGGTTGTTTTTTTCTAACTGATTTGAATTCACAGAGTGCGGGAAGCTCAATCATAAGCTACAAATCAAACGAGTACACATTGGAGAAACAGGTTCCAATGACCGAGACGACTCGACCGTTCTGTGCGTGCGCACGGACAAACCGGAGGCGACCCATGTTCCTCTTGCGAGCATTGGTACGTCGCTTTAGATAACGGTGTATCTAGTGATTTTTATTAAAATGTACATTTGCGCGTGCTAATAATGGAGTGTTTACAGTAATATGGCGTGTATGCTCCTCGTTTCTATTGGCCAAGGAAACGCGTTCTGTGAGTATAGTCAGGCCTGCAATGCAGTCTGCGAATGAAACTATGGATGGTCCGGCCCGGCGACCCTACGCGTATTTACTACTGGGCGCTGTGAGAGTCTGGCCATCGGCATTATCCGTGTACTTGTTTTGAAATCCGTGAATGAATACGCCATTTAGCTTCACTTTATCTGTACGTCAAGAACGCGGGACTCCGCTCTATTCATGAACGTCGTATACGAGCCCTTGCCGACGGCTACTCTCAATGCTCTTAGGCGGGGGTCTCTGGGCGGATCGTGCCTCGATTTCCTATCGAACCGCTTTCGCATCTCAGTCGACACAAGAATAAACTATGTCATACCACTTTGATACGATCTCGAGCTTCGAATAACGATGGAGATGCTATTTTGTTCTCCTGCAACTCCATCTCGCCATCAAGAATGCGGTCCGCACCATAGACACGGTCGAAGACGCAGCTATCTCGATTGTCGCGACGCAGTATAGTATGGTCGTCGAGTTGAAGAATCCTTGTTCGTCTCTACTTCTGTCTGATGGCATCATCTGAGGCCGCTACCAACGTATCGACTCCGTTAATAGCTCGCGCGAATTACTGATCAAGCGCAAATGCCTCGAAGATCGTATGAGAGATTTTGCTCGTTTTCCTGGCTCTCTTTGCTTTAAATGTCTCTGAGGTCGGGGGCGTTTTCGACACATTCCCCGATTGACCATTCGAAGCATTGTTTAAACATTTACACGCCTTCACTATGCATTCTATACGCTCTGACGTCGAGCCTGTTGATCCAAGCCTCGTGCCACTTTTCATCTCAGAATTAGATATCACACAATACACCGAGGTGGCAATTCTAACTTTCTTGGTCTACGACACGAGTAAGTTTCGCATCTCGGTTGACATGTCAGAATACCAGTTGTCTCAAGATGACATGTCAATCTTTTAGTTATCAATATGGACAAGGAGGTGAATACAGCCCGACATTATCGTCTTCGCGTCTAGACTGATCATTACATCATTTAGATTAAATACTTTTGGGTACATCACTTGTTTGATATCGGCACTAGGCATATGCTTAGTTTTCATGTGGAACAAAGAGCTCTCCTCGCAGCTTTGTTAGCTTGATTTACTTCGCAGTAAATGATATTTTATAGTTTCTTCTGATAAATTGCAATAACACATTGCAGAATCGCTATACTGGGCTCCTTGGAACCCTTTCTGGAATAGTATGTAAGTCAAAACTTTACAGAAGTTCATCAAAATAAAGATTGTCCACTGACACATCTTTTATAGTTGATACTCTTCACGCAACTGAAACACTGCAAGCAATTTCTGATTACTGTACTATAGCTTACTGTGACTGACTCTTAACTTCATTTGCAGGTGTAAGCACTCAGATTCTGCATTCCAGTTTCTACTGATAATATTGAAAGGCCTTGGCTTCACCTGGATTCAGGGCTTGGCTGGTGAGTTTCTGAATTTTGCGCAGAAAAACATCCTGCTCACTGCAGGGAAGACTGGATGACTATCCTTTTGATTGACTGTAATGTCTCCCTGATTATAACATTCATTTATTCATCCCACACTAATTGTCTTACAGATATTCTTCTGATGAGAGTGCTCGCACTGTACCACCAGGGTGAGCATTCCTAATACTGCCAATTACTGCTGGTGTTTAAATAACAACAGATAAGAGGCTATCTGTATGCCTGAGGATTCTATTTGGACTGGAAGCAGCATTTGGTCTGGGTATCCTTATATATTCCATGATCTATGGAGAAAGTAAGCATATTTGATCATCATACAGTCACATTTTCTAATCCTGGGACTCAGTTGTTGTACTTGAGCTTTCAAAAGGCATAACAATTTGTGGAACCAATAGAAATCCTCCAAAAGTATGGAGTTCTTTATCATGGTTAGTACTGGTGTTCGTGGGAAGGCAGTCAGACTGACTTGAAAATTGGAACAGGGCTGCACCAATGCTTTATGGGATTATTCTAATGGTTTTAGCACTCTATAAGGCTGCAGAGCACTGGAGGGAGACCGGTGGCTTCAGCCAGTTCCCCCTTTTTCAGGTGCTCATCCAAGATCAGGCCATTTATTTTATTATGTATATTTTCCCTCATACCTGGCTAATGATATAGGAACTAACTAGTAAGACAGGGTCATATTTGTCAGTGTTATGGATATAATGGCAAACCAGCTGTTTATCCCAAATGCACTTCTAGCTCGTCTCCTAACTATCCTGGGGAACACCAGCCTTCTCTGTGTCCTTGGGAGTCACCTGCTGGTCCATCTGAAAGAGGCTGGAGAGAGAGGAGTCAATGGAGGCACCAGCTACAGGATGAAGACCATGAGTAGCATCAGGTTTTCCTGATTTTTATGAGAACTTCGGTTAGTGTGCCATTGCTACGCATGGCATGTTACGATTCCTTTTTTTTTCTCTTTTTGTACCATTTGCTTTAGTATACATGTATATTAGCTGATTTAGGGCGAATGCATATCTGACATTGGTAAGGTGAATATCGTCGGAGCACGACGAGTGGCGTCCTGCTCGGGCGCTGGTCTGCGTATAGCGTAGCCCTGCAAAACAGAGTTCAAATTTCAACCTCTTTTCTTGAGTCAAAAGTCTATTCATGATTATGTACATCATATCTATCTACGCGACGTGTATCCATTTTCTGCGCTCGAAGCGTTGGCCGCCGAAGTCGAACATGAGAATGCTGAGCTCGCCCATGTTGAAGTGCGTCTTGACGAAGCCGGTGCTCTTTTGGCGCGCACGCGCAGCACGTCCGCCACGGTGGGCACGTAGCCCGCATACCCAAATCGCGCGACCTCGAAGAAGAAGTACGACGCGCTGTCCATCAGGTTGAACTCATTGCTACGGTCCATGATGCGCGGGATGATCGGGTCCGCACACAGCGCGTCAATCGCGCCTGCGACGTCCTCGCTGAATGCCGCTCCCGCCACACCCACGCCGGAGTGTTCGAGTTTGTAGGCGAGGATCACGTTCGCATGTACGCGGTTTCTGGGCAGCACCGGGTCGACGTTCAGCTTGCATATCGCGAGCACGATCGTCTGCGCAGACTCGAGCAGGTTGCGATATACGGCCAGGCGGTACGACGCGAGCTCGTGGTGCGTGTGCCAGCCCTGGTAGGTGATCTTCATCTGCTTCACGACCGTCGTTGATCGGCTGGCATGACTGTGTTTGGGCGACGGAGCGCGCAACGGGCACGACCGATGGCAGGAAGGACATGCGCAAATCGTCATCCACGAACGCTGATCCATCGGAGGGGTGCCCGACGAGGAAAAGAGATTCTGATAGGTACTGCCTTGTTCTTGTATTGTGTGGGCAGTTCTATGGAAATAGTAGTAAGAAAACGCGACACTTGCTTGAATTCTCCAGCGAGTCCTGGATCGCTGCTGTAGATCTGTGCGAACTGCTCCGGCGTAGGCTCCGCATTTTCAATGTCCCAGCTTCATTTCACCCGCGGAGATATCGAGCTGCAAAAGTCGACCATTATTAAATCTCCCGTGTCTCCACGTCGTAGCTAACGAAATCAGAGCATACCTTGATGATTATTTGAATCCCCTCATACATCTTATCCTCATCGACCTCTATCATCCACCGATGAGTCCTCATCGAGCGACGCCCGCGCACCCTTCACCTCATCCTCCGGCAACGCAAACTTGTGTCGCTTCTTTGCGCCGCCCTGCGGCTCCGGCACGCTCTGCAACAGCGCGCGTGTGCGGTCGTAGCCATCCTGATTGCGCAGACGCTTCCGCCAGGACACCCACCACTCCGCATCGGGGCCCCGCAGGGTCCCGTGCCCAACTTCCAGTATGCTCTCTGTCGGCACAACGGACACGACGTTACTGGCCAGCTGCTCCTGTATCGACTTGGCGATGGTTGGTTGTGTGGTAGCTGGAGGAAAGACCATAGTTGTCTTTGACCGACTGCACAAAGACTTCAGGTGTTACGATAGGGCCTGTCAGCAACAATGATAAGGGAGATCAGCAAAAGAAGAGATCAGAACGAGGCTGCTATATTTTCGCACCATTCAAATTCCACACAAACGTATCGCAATATTTATGGTGCTCGACATCAAGCTCGAGACGTATCGGGACGAGCTGCTACGCGCGGTTCGCCTCACCCGGCTTCAGTTTCCCAGTCACCTTCAGGCCCTCGCGCCGCCGCACCTTCTTTCTGCCGCCCTCGCGAGAGCCCGGGACATGCGGGTACACACGGTCAAGCATCTCTTTCCGACGGCGCGCGGCGACCGCAGCCTCGACCTGTGCGTCGCACTCCCACCAGCGCGCGCGCATGCCCCTAGCCCCACCGCGAGCTCCTCCTTCGCGCGCGCGGCCATCCCGCGGAAGCGCGCCTCGTACGCGCGGTCCGCCGCCATCCACCCCTGGACCTCTGGGATCTCGCCCGCGGACAGCTCCGGGATACGCGCGCGCACGCCTGCGCGAGCGGCACCATCAACATGCGCATCACGGACGGGTTGAGCTGCACGTTCGTGGGAAGTGGCGGCAGGTCGGTGGAGGAAGCCGCGCCGCTGCCACTGGGCGCGGTGTCGCCATTCACGGGGGCGGAGGGTGTACGGCCGCTGCTCGAGGACGACCCGCTCGTCGTGGGCGACATTCCTTGGGTGAGCGCGAGCGCAACAAGTCCGGCAGGCGAGCCCATGGCCGGACTCGGTGTGCCGGGCAGTGGCGGGACGCCGCCCACCATTCCCCCACCCAGCCGGACAGCGGGACGCCGCTCCTTCCTATCACGGCGGCGACGGGTACGTTGGGACGCACGAGAGTGCCATTCATGTGCTGCATGGGCATTTGCGCGGCCATTTTCGGCGAGTGGTGACTGTCCTGACATTTGCGTCATCAATCCGTGGTCCGGGTACTGCGCCAGCGCCTCCGTTGTCGGCCAAACGCTGCATCTGCTGTTGCTGTTGTCGATAAGCGGCAAGCGCGATCGCCTTGCGTTCCTGCATGGCCTGCATTCACTGCATCTGGCTCTGGCTCATCCTGAGGCCCATAATGTGTTTGTGTTCATCATCTGGCTTGAACTACTCGTGTCTGTACTACAGACACGAGTGTCAGCGACTGACTAGAACCAACTGTCCACGCCACGTCACACAACAATCAGAGAGGTAAGGGAGATGTATTGCAACGCACACTAGCCAGGAGTATTGACTAGGTCGAAACTGGGGTCTAAGTACAGATATCTAGTCTACTTATATACCCAAACTTAGTGCGCACAGACCAAGCAGTACACTACCTAATATAGCTACTCTAGTGGAGCGGGCGGGGTTAATGATGTCATAGGTGATGTCATCGTCAGTGATGTCACTATGATGTCATGGTCTAGCTCTATGACATAAGCTTATCTAATGTCCGCTATTGTCCGTATTATCTAAAGTGGCCGTGATTTGTAAGGAAATAAGAAAATGAAAATGATCGTTCATGACATTACCCCCTCCTTAGGGCGAACGTCCTCGTTCGACATGGATTTTTCTAAGGGATAGACGTGAGGCGATGTGGTTTTTGCCGGAGGTGACGTGGGACATAGACGGGGATGTTGTCGTCGATGATTGTGGTAAAGCGTATGGAAGCGAAGTCAAGTGCACTAATACCTCTTGGCGCACCGGGGTTTTCCTTGTAGAACTCTTTGATCAGTTCTTGGGAGTTTTCCAGGTCTTCAGTGGCTTACCACGTACGCTCAGACACCGGGTAACCTTTCCAATGAACTAGGAATTTGAGTTTCCCTCGGACTTTCTTCACATCTACAATCTTTTCAACCTCGTACTCTTCTCCTTTGTCACTGAGAACAGGGGGGGGTGGCGGCGACTGTTGCTGTGATGGGTATCTCGGGTCTTTGTAGGGTGACAATAATACTTCGTTGAAGACTGGATGTATTTTCTTCCATGTCCTCGGAAGCTTAAGTTTGTACGCCGATTTCCCAATCTTCTTTTCTACCTCGAAAGGGCCATAGCGTTTGTCGTCGAACTTTTTCATAGGGCGATCTGTTTTGATATTCGATGCTTCCAGTAGGACTTTGCTTCCTGGGGCGTATTCAATAGATTCACCCTTAGTTCGATCGTAAAACCGCTTCATGGTTTCTGCCGCTTTCTGTAGTGCCGATGCCGTCTCCTCCCTAATCCGCTTCATCCGATCAACAAATTGTCCAGCCGACTCGTTCAGGGGCTCGCGTCTGGGGTTAGTCCCTTTGAAAGGGTGCCTCCCATAATTGACAAAGAATGGCGATGAGCCTGTAGAACTTTGTTCTTTGTCATTGTACGCGAATTCTGCCATAGCGAGCCATTCCGCCCAGTCTGTCTGATGGTAGTTGATAAAGATCCGGAGATATTGCTCGATCTCCTGGTTTATACGTTCTGTTTGTCCATCGGTCTGGGGGTGATAAGCCGTCGACGGATTCCCT
The DNA here is from genome assembly GCA_021029095.1 of Phellopilus nigrolimitatus. NCBI lineage: Eukaryota > Fungi > Basidiomycota > Agaricomycetes > Hymenochaetales > Hymenochaetaceae > Phellopilus > Phellopilus nigrolimitatus. Next base: position 36,379 of record JAJOHG010000102.1, read on the forward strand.
TCAATCCCAAGTAGCCGGTATAACTCTTTCATAAAGTGCGCTTCGAACTGAGTGCCGCGGTCATGAATGAATTTCTGAGGGATGCCATGTAGCCGAAAGACATTATCGCGATAGAGTTTGGCCATGCCTTCTGCTGTTAACGTGATAGAAGTCGGGACAGCATGTATCTGTTTGCTGAACCGATCTACAAATACACAGATGGCATTGTGACCGTTCGACTCAGGAACCTCGCCAATCAGATCGACTGTAACAATTTCCCATGGTTCTTTTGGGATTTCATTAGGTTGGAGTGGAGCATGGGGGCGCGTTCGTCGTGGCTTCGTCCTTTGGCACATGTCACATCCTTCTACATAGCACCTGACATCGCGCTGAACACCAGGCCACCAGTAATTGCGGGTAATCAATTCATGTGTTTTGTAACGCCCTGGGTGTCCTGCTATCGCACTGTCATGATGTGCCCTGATAATGTCCTCACGCAGTTTAGAATCTTTAGGGACGTAGATTCTTTCCTGCCACGTGATTAGACCATCGCCGTACTCTTCCCAAAGTTTAGTTCCCGCCGCTAGTGCTTTTACTACCGCCTTGTCTTTATTATTGCGCACCCGTTTTATTCTTTGAATGAAGTCCTCGTCTAGTGACTCGAACGAGATTTCTTTCAAAAATAATTCGGGTTTTAATAAAGTGACGTCGCTGTTATCATCCTCCCCCGTCTTATGTCCTGCTCGTCTCGAGAGGAGGTCAGCTTTTGTCATCAAGGCGCCAGGCTTGTGGTGCAGCACGAAGTCATATTCCGCTAATTCTGTTACCCATCGCGCTTGTCGCCGGTTAAGCTTCTGGGGCTTTCTGAAATACTGGAGGTTTTGGTGATCTGACCAGATTTCAAATGGTTCTTTAGCCCCGAGAAGGTATTGTCGCCAATCATCAAGTGAAGACATAATCGCGAGCATCTCTTTGTCATAGATCTCGTAGTTTCGTTCGGCTTCACTGAGTGATTGTGACCGGTAAGCGATTGGTCGCCATTTTCCATCAATGTACTGTGACAGTATGGCACCATTAGCAAAATCCGAAGAGTCTGCTTCCACGCGGAATTGTCCATCATCAACAGGGAGCGCGAGCACTGGTTCTTGGCAGATACTTTCTTTGAGACGTTCAAAGGCAAGATCCTGTGCTGCTTCCCATTTCCATTCTGTGTTGCCCGTCAATGATGTGAGTGGTTTCGCGTGGTCGCTGAACCCTAGGATGAAGCGCCGGTAGAAATTGCAGAAGCCTAGGAACGATTGAAGTTCTTTTTTCTTTGTGGGCTTCGGCCAATCTCGTACAGCAGCTACTTTTGCTGGGTCCATCCTCAGCTTCCCCTCACCGACAATGAGCCCTAGATAGTCGATTGTGGTCTTTTCAAAACTACACTTCTCGGGTTTGAGGTACAGTTTGTTCGCTCGGAGTATCTCTAAGACGCGACGGACCAGTTTCCGATGATGATCAAGGTCATCTGTGAAGATCAAGATATCATCAAGATACACTATGACATGTCCGTCGTCGATCAGATCTTTCAGGATTTCGTTCATAAACCCTTGAAAGGTGGCCGGTGAATTTGTTAATCCGAAGAACATTACTGTCGGCTCAAAGAGACCACGATTCGTCCTAAACGCTGCCTTCCACTCATCGCCTTCCTTAATCCGGATGTTATTAAACCCCCAACGGACATCAAGCTTTGTGAAGTGTCGTGCCTGTTTCAGTTTATCGACTAGCTCCTGTATCAAGGGTAACGGGTATCGATTCTTCACCGTCATCTCATTGAGTTTGCGATAATCTTGTACAGGGCGAAGCTTTCCGTCTTTCTTTTTAATGAAGAAGAATGGGGACGCCATCGGTGACTTTGATGGACGTATCCGGCCTGTACGGAGGTTCTCCTCAAGGAATTCATCTAAGGCCTTCTGTTCACCCTGATTTAGGGGGTAAACCTTGCAATCGACTGGAGCGAAGCCCGGGGTGAGTTCTATAGCGTGATCCCACGGGCGTCGTTCTGGTAGCTGGTCAAAATCAGATTGATCGAAGACATCTTTGAACTCGGTCACATAATCTGGGGTTGAGTCCACAAGTGTCTCGGTCGAATCTGACCATCGCCTCATTTTTTGAGCATGTGAGGAGACGTATTGGTCCCAGTCGAATGCGAAGAGCCTTTCTTCTTCCTCCATAACTAGTTCAGGTTCCTGGTCATCATCAGGGTCGGCATCAATGTCCAAGAGGTCAGCTACATATCCACATGCATCTGGGCATCTATCAAATGTGATCGTTGATTTCTGCCAATCGATGCTCGGGTTGTGGAGTTTGAGCCACTCGTGCCCTATGAACAATTCTGTCTTCCCCAAATCTGTGACTGCGAAGGTGATGCGTTCCGCATGATCTCGGATTATCATTCGCATCTCCACCGTCTCTGTGATCGATCCTCCCTTGTTCAGGGTACCATCGGCGTTATAGACTGGGATTGGAATTGGTGTGTTTTGGGTCCGAATTCCATTCTTTTGTACGAAGGATCGATCGATACATGAGCCGGTGCAGCCACTGTCAAGTAGGGCTTCGACATTAAACCATGAACCAGTGTCCGTTGCCTGCAGGGAAACCGCGACATTCAACTGCTGTCCGCGGGATCCCCTGATAAACCTTTTAGGGCCCCTCAGCCCTCTAACCGCTTTCACCGCCTCCTCGTCTTCTAGCGCAATGATCTGACGTACAGTCTCTTCATTCGCTTCCTCTTGCCTCTTCTCATGCATCCACACTCGCAACGTTGTTAGGGCATTTTCGAGTTTGTCATCCTTTAGGCGCCTTACCACCCATGGTGCAGTAAAGGGGATGGCTCGTGCCTTTGGAGACTTGTTTTTTACGGTTTTGGGTTTGGTTTCATAAATACTATTATTTGAAGAAGAAAGGAAAACATCCGCTGTATCAACAGACGGCGAGCTATCTACAGTTTCTGTTTTTGCGTTCTCGTTGTTTTTTATTTTTTGTGTGCTTTTTTCGTTTTTTGGAGAAGTAGGAAAACTATTTTTACAACTATCTACAGTGACCGTGTCCGAAACCGAAACCGAACCTCCCCCAGGAAGTGCCGTAATCACTTCTGGGGTCCCGCAAAATCCGACTCTTTAAGGAGATTAAACTCCGCTGCCCACGCCTTCTTCTGCTCTGGCGTCATCGCGTACACAAATTGCTTTATGTCCGCGGAACTCTTCAATTCACGCACCTCTACCCCAGTGGACACGCTCGTTCCCGTGCCTCCACTGGGTGGCGTGTCAGAAGTTGTAGCGCGCACCTCCGTCTTTTGGCGATTTGGACAAAACTTGCCGATATGACCTGGCAATCCGCATTTGTAGCAAACCCCCTTTTGCCTTGCTTCATCAAGATTCATCGGCTGCCCTGTGCCCGTGAAGACGGTCCCTGTACTATCGCGTTTGTAGGTGGGAGCGGTATTAGGCGTGGTACGAGGGGTCGTTGACTGTTCGGGTTTTCTGGCAACAGGGGGATTCTGTGGCGTCTGTTGGCGGCGTACTTCTTTTAGTCGACGCTCAAGGTTATCAAAGCGAATCGCCTTCCGCTTCCACCCGTCATAAGTGGTGGGCAGAGTTTCCGAGCCATAAATCTTTGTGACGATCGACTCGCTGAGCTGTCGTTCTAAGAGCTCGATGAGGTACTGGTCGTGGTCCTTGCTGTACCCAGCTATTCGGCGGAGGATGTCGAAGTTCTGGAAGTATTCCTCAGCCGATGTCGAGCCCTGACGTAGAGACGATAGGTTACGCTGAGCCGTCTGTGCCTCGTTGGCATCATGGAATGAATCCTTGAGCTGTCCGAGGAAACTGTCCCAGTCGCCAAAATCGGGATAGTCATCTGTTCCGTCGGCGATGGCTTTATCGATAAAGTTCTCCGCCCATTTACTGGCACGTCCCTCCGTCATGAATGAGAGTGTGAACTCGATTTTTTCATCGTCGGAGGTGAAGTCCTTCTTATTCGCCCAAAGGAACAGTTTGACCTGCCGTATGAACTTCTTGTAGTCCTTTCCCGAAAAGGGGTCAGGTTTCGCTACATGGGTCTTTTTCTTTTTGGCGTTGAGAAGCCCTTCAATGAAGGGGTCTCTTTCGGGTGATGGCGAACGTGGTCGTGGTTGGGGCTGATTGCCGGTTGGATCGGTACCTAGGGCGTGCATACTGCCCGCTAGTCCAGAACTCGATCCAGTAGCTGGGTTCCCCGACATCGTTTCTGTTTCTGACGATGATTCGTCAATCAGGGGTGTCGTTGACCTCCTTTCCCAAATGGGATCCAGAGTGGGCTTTTCTTGTGCGCGGTAGAAAGTCTATTTACTAACTACCAGGTGGTCTCTGCTAGGCACGCCGTCCTACTGTATACTCTACTGTATACTACTGAGTTGATTACTCTAGGGATCTGGGGGACTGCCGTACTAGACACCCTTCGTTGTATCAGCCAGCGATTGCGTCTTCTGACTAGTACACGCTCTCTCGCTGCCTTAAAACACGACAGTAGAACTGCACGTGCCCAACGGTCCGGTGATCTAGCCTACAGCCGTGTATCTGTACGTAGTTCTAGCGCTACCGAAGAGCTTAGCCGCGCCAAAATGAACGCAGTAAAGATTCAGCAGGGCAAAGCGACAGCCGCCTGGGTCGTAGAGGAAACAAAGACCCTGGCAGACGGCTGGTGGGAATATGGGATGTAGCTACTGAAGATCAAAGAGACCTACGCGCAGCCCTGAGTGATAGAACGGGTCGCAAGGAGATACCTCGCGGTCGGAGTCCGGGTCGTCGAACGCGGCGTGTACGGCGAGTGGACGGAATGTTGAAAAGAGTAGAGGGGTGAGACGATTTAAGATGTAAGAGGAAGATGTGTGAGGTGGTACGGCAGTTTCGACCTGATGTCAGCGACTGACTAGAACCAACTGTTCACGCCACGTCACACAACAATCAGAGAGGTAAGGGAGATGTATTGCAACGCACACTAGCCAGGAGTATTGACTAGGTCGAAACTGGGGTCTAAGTACAGATATCTAGTCTACTTATATACCCAAACTTAGTGCGCACAGACCAAGCAGTACACTACCTAATATGGCTACTCTAGTGGAGCGGGCGGGGCTTAATGATGTCATCGTCAATGATGTCACTATGATGTCATGGTCTAGCCTTATGACATAGGCTTATCTAATGTCCGCTATTGTCCGTATTATCTAAGTGGCCATGATTTGTAAGGAAATAAGAAAATGAAAATGATCGTTCATGACAGTAGGCTAGATCACCGGACCGTTGGGCACGTGCAGTTCTACTGTCGTGTTTTAAGGCAGCGAGAGAGCGTGTACTAGTCAGAAGACGCAATCGCTGGCTGATACAACGAAGGGTGTCTAGTACGGCAGTCCCCCAGATCCCTAGAGTAATCAACTCAGTAGTATACAGTAGAGTATACAGTAGGCCGGCGTGCCTAGCAGAGACCACCTGGTAGTTAGTACACCAGTACCAGCCAGTCAGTACTTACCATGCCTGATAATTACCGAAAAACCAGGTTCAACATTACCGTGATAAGTGCGGTGGTAGACATTACCGGGCCTGTACCACTAATTGCTTTGATGCTCGTGCCGGATCATCACTGTACGGCAAGGTCCGGCATGTCCGGCAGACCCTGGGGCTTATCCTAAAATGGATAGGGCTGTTGTGGTGGGCAGGAGGGTGATTACAAATACTTTCAGGGTGCATAAGAGCAATTATAAATCTTTCGCTTATGTGTAAAAGCCTACCGAGCGGCTCGCGGATGTTGCACCGCTTTCCCGCTTCGCCGCTCGCCGTTGCCCGCCGTCCCGCTCGCTGTTGATGGTGTCGGGCACTTTTGTTTGCTTTTTTTGTTACAGAAAATATATATTTTGTCTATTATAGAATACAGCATGGTTATTTAAAAAGGAAAATAGTGCATGCATAAAACGAATGGGGGGAAAGGAAAAGAAAGAAAAATAATTAAAAAAGGCCGAGCGCACGCATCCGTTCGCACGACCGACGCGCTCGCCGATAGGAGATGCGGGACGAGCGCAACGCAAAAGGAGGGGGCGGTGTCAGTGCGCGCGCGACACGCGAGTGCGGTAGATGATGCGCGATGGTAGGAAACAGGGTAGCGGACCTTGCGAGCACAATGGCGTGCTCGGCCGCTGTCTCGACCACGGCGCCTGCGGAATGCTCTTGCGCGGATAGCGAGGCGAGCGCGCCAGACGAAGAGGAGACCCGCGCGATTGTCGAAGCGAGGCGAGCATGGCCGCCGAAACGTCTTCGATTGGTGAAAAGAAACCGAGTAGCGGATCTTGCGAGCGCGATGGGCCCGCGCGTTCATGCGGTCCAGTGTAGCGGACCTTGCGAGCGCGATGGGCGCGCTCTTCCGTGAGGAAAGAAACCGAGTAGTGAGTCTTGCGAGCGCGATGGCGCACGCTTCCGAATGGTCCAAAGTGGCGGGCCTGGCGAGGGCGAGAGCGCGCTCTTCCGTGTAGAAGAAACAGAGTAGCGAACCTTGCGAGCGCAATAGGTGTGCGCGGCCCCGCCGTCCGAGCTATACGTGCTCTGCATCCACGGCAAACGAAGTGTCCGAATCGGTGGAACGAAAAAGAGTAGCGGACCTTGCGAGCGCGACGGCGCGCGCTTCCGCGTGGAAAGAAACCGAGTAGCGGCCCTTGCGAGTGCGATGGCGCGCTCTTCCGTGTGGAGAGAATCGGAATAGCGAACCTTGCGAGTGCGAGGGCGCGTGCTTCCGAATGGTCCAGTGTAGCGAACCTGGCGAGCGCGTTCATGCAGTCCAGAGTAGCGGACCTTGCGAGCGCCATGGGTGCGCGTTTCCGTGCGGCCCAGCGTAGCAGACCTTGCGAGCGCGAAGGGAGGCCAGCCCTCGCATGCATGAGAATGGGGGCACAGCTGTCGCACGCGCGCAAGGCCCAGCCGTCGCACGCGCGCAAGAAACCGTCGTCGCACGCCGTCGCACGCGCGCGAGACCCCGTCGTCGCACGCCGTCGCACGCGCGCAAGATCCGGCCGTCGCACGCCGTCGCATGCGCGCGAGGCGGCCCAGCCGTCGCACGCATGCGAATGAGGGCCGCGTGGTGCGCGTGCGGGCTGTGCGCAGCACACCTGCGCAAAAAACGGCCGCCGCCGCCGCCGCAAAGGCACGAGAGGGGCGGGGCGAGAGGGCGAGAGGGCGGGGCGAACGTGTGGAGTGCGTGGAGTACATAGTCTGCATAGGTTGCATGCCTACTCCATACGTGTTCGGCACGATGCTTGTGATGTACGGGTGACCCGGCATCTGCAGCAGTGAGCCGCTTGGTCAGGGGGTGCACGAGAAAGGAGGTTGCGAGAGGGAGGGTCCAAGAGGCGGCGTCAACGGTGGGGATGGGGGCACGGCGATGTGGGGCCGTCAGCACGACGTGGCCCGCTGACAGCACGATTGAGCCCCGAAAATTGTGTGAAAAGTACTAAAAAGCAATTACAATGAGCTTAGATACCAAAACATAGTTTTTTTTCGAGCACTTACCTGCGCTATGCGTCCTCAGTGTTGTCGAGGACGTCGTGGACGACGACGGAGAGCGAAGTCGAATGACGTCCTCGTTTGGCGCGCGGCTCGGCAACCTCCGGGAGTGCATTCAAGCAGCTCTCGGACGATGGTTTTCGATTTATTTAATTTGCAGTTTGCACTAGATCGCTCTGAAACTTTGTATATAGTTTCATAATGTATGTAGGTGCGTCCTCAAAAATATTCAACTTCCCGATCATGGTAGATGATGTGCTATTAACGAAACGAATACCGTAAAACCGAGAGTTTTGCACAAAACCTCAAAAAATATTGTAGAGGGAGATCGGGCCAACCAAATCTTCCCATTTTTTCAGGAAGAGATATAATAGTATGTTAGAAAATAATTATTTCGTTTGATCTGTGCTGGGGCTACCAGATGTATGTGATTTAACTTTAGGTGCTCGAGAATGAGCAACTGCTCATGTATTCTAATGCAGATCTCTAGTTCAACCTGATGATTCTCGACTCTTTCACTTCCTCATCAACTTCTTCCATCTAAAACTCAAAACTAATACATGGAGTACCTGTAATAAATAGTTAACATACTATTATGAAATTCTTATATTTTTCTGAACTCTATGAGAATACTAAATCAGCAAATTTGCCTCTAGCCTGCTCCCTGTACTGTTTCTAGCATATATCAATCTCTAGGCTATCTCAGATGCTCAAATTTTACAAGGTGCTTAATACAATATGAATAATAATATATACAAAGTCTTGTGTTTGTTGGAAGAAAAGTAGAGGCTGCAGGTAGAAAAAAGCATAAGCTAGGAAATACACATATAGCACTTTAACAGAAGCTGAGGGAGTGTCCCCACAGATGAAAACTCAAGAAATGAGTGTATTAGATATGATAATTGGTGATTTCGGTCTTCCGGGTGCCAATATGTCTTCCAGAGTGCACAGAACACTCAAAATACAGAGAAATGTCGAGTTTGTACTATTATTTGGCAATTATCTCTATCATTCGTTTTCTAAAATGTTTGATACTTCATAGGAAAATTAATTAGTATATATCACTATTTTACATTATTTTTATTTCGAGGTATTGAAGCCGATTGCTCTGCTTTCGACCATATTTTATTATTTCTCTCTGTGCCACAATTCCGGCACGTGCTCGGCATGCCAAATTTGGTGCGCAAATCTGTCCTATTTTGGTAGGACCGATGACGTGTCTTCTCTTTTTTTCTTTCACGCCGTCTTTGACGACGACGACGGCCCCTCCTTCGCCTCTCCACCTCTCGTCGTCGTCGGACCACACCCACCAAGAAAAACAAGCGTCCAAAACGTGGCGCATGCCGTCCTCGCACCCGCACTCGCACTCGCACTCGCATTCGCACTTGCACTCGCACTGCACCCGCACTCACACCCGCACCCGCACTCACACCCGCACTCGCACCCGCACCCGCCATCACCCAGCGCAGAAAAGCGTGTGCGCGCCACGAACCCGAACCCGAACCCACCCTCAACCAACATGAGACGCGATGTCGGGCAAGGCGCCCCCGCGCGGCCCGCGCGTCTCATCCTCGCGACCTGGAGCGCGACGTGGCGCGCACTTTGCTCGAGACGGACGTGCGCCGCTGCACGGAGGGAGGGGCCCGGACAGGATTGTTGGGATGCCGAGGGGCACGCCTAGGTAAGTCCATCATCCAACCAATGACCACAACCACAATATGGCCCGTCCATCCGTCCTCGACTTTCCTTCCCATCCTCCAAGCATCATGTCTCCTTTCCATGTCGAGGACTTCTTCAACCTCGACCTCCTATTCGCCACCGCCAACCCCGATGCCGCCTCCTCCCGTTCCCCCTCCCAGTCCCACTGCCCGACCAACTCTTTAGCACATCTGCCTCCGATGCCGCCCCAGCTCGACTTCGCAGCCAACTTCGACATATGCGGCTTGTCCGCTATAGACGAGGACGGCATGTTCGACTTTGGCGCGGGTGGCCCGTACGACGGCCTCGTTGGCGCCACCGACTTTCTCAAGGCAGGCACCGACCCCTTCGCGGGTTTGTCTCACGTCCCGCACGATCTCTTCAGCGGCTTTGATTCTGGCCTGGATGGCGTCGACCCCTCGGCTCCCTCTTGCTCTCACCCTCAGCCCAGCAGGAGCGCAACGAGGGAGTCGACGACCACGACCGCTCCGATTTCCTCGTCGAGTGGCAGCAACGCCTCGCACTCGCCCGCCTTTCAGTTCGCAATCGGCCCCCAACTTGTCGGGACAAGTGCCCCGTGCAGGAGCGCGTCGCATGGACCGCCGCGCGGAGGAGGCGCACGCAGACGCGGTGTGCAGCGCCGTCGAGGGCCTCGCGGCGAACCTCGCGTTCTCGGTGCGCACCCCCGCGGCGATGACTGATGCCGCGCGCGTGTCCTATTTTTCTTTAATATATTTTATGATGTGTATTGCCGGCATAATACAAAAAAAAATATAAGTAAAAAATGTAATGAGTAAACAAAAGCGGCGGTGCAGCGTCGGGATGATGAGTAAGAAGGCGGGTGACAGTGAGCACAGAAGCCGAAGGTGGCGTGGAAAGACCCTGAAGGACCCTGAGCAATGCCGGAGAGCCGAGATTGCTGCCAGTCAGGGTCGCTGAAGCCCACAAGCCAAATAGGTCAGTTTTAAGCTGTCACGGTAATAATGAACTTGGCCTGTGGTAAGTTACCGGGAATGTAATCCGGGATTGGTTGGTACGGCTCGTTAGTAAATAGACTTTCTACCGCGCACAAGAAAAGCCCACTCTGGATCCCATTTGGGAAAGGAGGTCGACGACACCCCTGATTGACGAATCATCGTCAGAAACAGAAACAATGTCGGGGAACCCAGCTACTGGATCGAGTTCCGGACTAGCGGGCAGTATGCACGCCCTAGGTACCGATCCAACCGGCAATCAGCCCCAACCACGACCACGTTCGCCGTCACCCGAAAGAGACCCCTTCATTGAAGGGCTTCTCAACGCCAAAAAGAAAAAGACCCATGTAGCGAAACCTGACCCCTTTTCGGGAAAGGACTACAAGAAGTTCATACGGCAGGTCAAACTGTTCCTTTGGGCGAATAAGAAGGACTTCACCTCCGACGATGAAAAAATCGAGTTCACACTCTCATTCATGACGGAGGGACGTGCCAGTAAATGGGCGGAGAACTTTATCGATAAAGCCATCGCCGACGGAACAGATGACTATCCCGATTTTGGCGACTGGGACAGTTTCCTCGGACAGCTCAAGGATTCATTCCATGATGCCAACGAGGCACAGACGGCTCAGCGTAACCTATCGTCTCTACGTCAGGGCTCGACATCGGCCGAGGAATACTTCCAGAACTTCGACATCCTCCGCCGAATAGCCGGGTACAGCAAGGACCACGACCAGTACCTCATCGAGCTCTTAGAACGACAGCTCAGCGAGTCGATCGTCACAAAGATTTATGGCTCGGAAACTCTGCCCACCACTTATGACGGGTGGAAGCGGAAGGCGATTCGCTTTGATAACCTTGAGCGTCGACTAAAAGAAGTACGCCGCCAACAGACGCCACAGAATCCCCCTGTCGCCAGAAAACCCGAACAGTCAACGACCCCTCGTACCACGCCCAATACCGCTCCCACCTACAAACGCGATAGTACAGGGACCGTCTTCACGGGTACAGGGCAGCCGATGAATCTTGATGAAGCAAGGCAAAAGGGGGTTTGCTACAAATGCGGATTGCCAGGCCATATCGGCAAGTTTTGTCCAAATCGCCAAAAGACGGAGGTGCGCGCTACAACTTCTGACACGCCACCCAGTGGAGGCACGGGAACGAGCGTGTCCACTGGGGTAGAGGTGCGTGAATTGAAGAGTTCCGCGGACATAAAGCAATTTGTGTACGCGATGACGCCAGAGCAGAAGAAGGCGTGGGCAGCGGAGTTTAATCTCCTTAAAGAGTCGGATTTTGCAGGACCCCAGAAGTGATTACGGCACTTCCTGGGGGAGGTTCGGTTTCGGTTTCGGACACGGTCACTGTAGATAGTTGTAAAAATAGTTTTCCTACTTCTCCAAAAAACGAAAAAAGCACACAAAAAATAAAAAACAACGAGAACGCAAAAACAGAAACTGTAGATAGCTCGCCGTCTGTTGATACAGCGGATGTTTTCCTTTCTTCTTCAAATAATAGTATTCATGAAACCGAACCCAAAACCGTAAAAAACGAGTCTCCAAAAGCACGAGCCATCCCCTTTACTGCACCATGGGTGGTAAGGCGCCTAAAGGATGACAAACTCGAAAATGCCCTAACAACATTGCGAGTGTGGATGCATGAGAAGAGGCAAGAGGAAGCGAATGAAGAGACTGTACGTCAGATCATTGCGCTAGAAGACGAGGAGGCGGTGAAAGCGGTTAGAGGGCTGAGGGGCCCTAAAAGGTTTATCAGGGGATCCCGCGGACAGCAGTTGAATGTCGCGGTTTCCCTGCAGGCAACGGACACTGGTTCATGGTTTAATGTCGAAGCCCTACTTGACAGTGGCTGCACCGGCTCATGTATCGATCGATCCTTCGTACAAAAGAATGGAATTCGGACCCAAAACACACCAATTCCAATCCCAGTCTATAATGCCGATGGTACCCTGAACAAGGGAGGATCGATCACAGAGACAGTGGAGATGCGAATGATAATCCGAGATCATGCGGAACGCATCACCTTTGCAGTCACAGATTTGGGGAAGACAGAATTGTTCATAGGGCACGAGTGGCTGAAACTCCACAACCCGAGCATCGATTGGCAGAAATCAACGATCACATTTGATAGATGCCCAGATGCATGTGGATATGTAGCCGACCTCTTGGACATTGATGCCGACCCTGATGATGATCAGGAACCTGAACTAGTTATGGAGGAAGGAGAAAGGCTCTTCGCATTTGACTGGGACCAATACGTCTCCTCACATGCTCAAAAAATGAGGAGATGGTCAGATTCGACCGAGACACTTGTAGACTCAACCCCAGATTATGTGACCGAGTTCAAAGATGTCTTCGATCAATCTGATTTTGACCAGCTACCAGAACGACGCCCGTGGGATCACGCTATAGAACTCACCCCGGGCTTCGCTCCAGTCGATTGCAAAGTTTACCCCCTAAATCAGGGTGAACAGAAGGCCTTAGATGAATTCCTTGAGGAGAACCTCCGTACAGGCCGGATACGTCCATCAAAGTCACCGATGGCGTCCCCATTCTTCTTCATTAAAAAGAAAGACGGAAAGCTTCGTCCTGTACAAGATTATCGCAAACTCAATGAGATGACGGTGAAGAATCGATACCCGTTACCCTTGATACAGGAGCTAGTCGATAAACTGAAACAGGCACGACACTTCACAAAGCTTGATGTCCGTTGGGGGTTTAATAACATCCGGATTAAGGAAGGCGATGAGTGGAAGGCAGCGTTTAGGACGAATCGTGGTCTCTTTGAGCCGACAGTAATGTTCTTCGGATTAACAAATTCACCAGCTACCTTTCAAGGGTTTATGAACGAAATCCTGAAAGACCTGATCGACGACGGACATGTCATAGTGTATCTTGATGATATCTTGATCTTCACAGATGACCTTGATCATCATCGGAAACTGGTCCGTCGCGTCTTAGAGATACTCCGAGCAAACAAACTGTACCTCAAACCCGAGAAGTGTAGTTTTGAAAAGACCACAATCGACTATCTAGGGCTCATTGTCGGTGAAGGGAAGCTGAGGATGGACCCAGCAAAAGTAGCTGCTGTACGAGATTGGCCGAAGCCCACAAAGAAAAAAGAACTTCAGTCGTTCTTAGGCTTCTGCAATTTCTACCGGCGCTTCATTCTAGGGTTCAGCGCCCACGCGAAACCACTCACATCATTGACGGGCAACACGGAATGGAAATGGGAAGCAGCACAGGATCTTGCCTTTGAACGTCTCAAAGAAAGTATCTGCCAAGAACCAGTGCTCGCGCTCCCTGTTGATGATGGACAATTCCGCGTGGAAGCAGACTCTTCAGATTTTGCTAATGGTGCCATACTGTCACAGTACATTGATGGAAAATGGCGACCGATCGCTTACCGGTCACAATCACTCAGTGAAGCCGAACGAAACTACGAGATCTATGACAAAGAGATGCTCGCGATTATGTCTTCACTTGATGATTGGCGACAATACCTTCTCGGGGCTAAAGAACCATTTGAAATCTGGTCAGATCACCAAAACCTCCAGTATTTCAGAAAGCCCCAGAAGCTTAACCGGCGACAAGCGCGATGGGTAACAGAATTAGCGGAATATGACTTCGTGCTGCACCACAAGCCTGGCGCCTTGATGACAAAAGCTGACCTCCTCTCGAGACGAGCAGGACATAAGACGGGGGAGGATGATAACAGCAACGTCACTTTATTAAAACCCGAATTATTTTTGAAAGAAATCTCGTTCGAGTCACTAGACGAGGACTTCATTCAGAGAATAAAACGGGTGCGCAATAATAAAGACAAGGCGGTAGTAAAAGCACTAGCGGCGGGAGCTAAACTTTGGGAAGAGTACGGCGATGGTCTAATCACGTGGCAGGAAAGAATCTACGTCCCTAAAGATTCTAAACTGCGTGAGGACATTATCAGAGCGCATCATGACAGTGCGATAGCAGGACACCCAGGGCGGTACAAAACACATGAATTGATTACCCGCAATTACTGGTGGCCTGGTGTTCAGCGCGATGTCAGGTGCTATGTAGAAGGATGTGACACGTGCCAAAGGACGAAGCCACGACGAACGCGCCCCCATGCTCCACTCCAACCTAATGAAATCCCAAAAGAACCATGGGAAATTGTTACAGTGGATCTGATCGGCGAGGTTCCTGAGTCGAACGGTCACAATGCCATCTGTGTATTTGTAGATCGGTTCAGCAAACAGATACACGCTGTCCCGACTTCTATCACATTAACAGCAGAAGGCATGGCCAAACTCTATCGCGATAACGTCTTTCGGCTACATGGCATCCCTCGGAAATTCATTCATGACCGCGGCACTCAGTTCGAAGCGCGCTTTATGAAAGAGTTATACCGGCTACTTGGGATTGAAGGGAATCCGTCGACGGCTTATCACCCCCAGACTGATGGACAAACAGAACGTATAAATCAGGAGATCGAACAATATCTCCGGATCTTTATCAACTACCATCAGACAGACTGGGCGGAATGGCTCGCTATGGCAGAATTCGCGTACAATGACAAAGAACAAAGTTCTACAGGCTCATCGCCATTCTTTGTCAATTATGGGAGGCACCCTTTCAAAGGGACTAACCCCAGACGCGAGCCCCTGAACGAGTCGGCTGGACAATTTGTTGATCGGATGAAGCGGATTAGGGAGGAGACGGCATCGGCACTACAGAAAGCGGCAGAAACCATGAAGCGGTTTTACGATCGAACTAAGGGTGAATCTATTGAATACACCCCAGGAAGCAAAGTCCTACTGGAAGCATCGAATATCAAAACAGATCGCCCTATGAAAAAGTTCGACGACAAACGCTATGGCCCTTTCGAGGTAGAAAAGAAGATTGGGAAATCGGCGTACAAACTTAAGCTTCCAAGGACATGGAAGAAAATACATCCAGTCTTCAACGAAGTATTATTGTCACCCTACAAAGACCCGAGGTACCCATCACAGCAACAGCCGCCGCCACCCCCCCCTGTTCTCAGTGACGAAGGAGAAGAGTACGAGGTTGAAAAGATTGTAGATGCGAAGAAAGTCCGAGGGAAACTCAAATTCCTAGTTCATTGGAAAGGTTACCCGGTGTCTGAGCGTACGTGGCAAGCCACTGAAGACCTGGAAAACTCCCAAGAACTGATCGAAGAGTTCTACAAGGAAAACCCCGGTGCGCCAAGAGGTATTAGTGCACTTGACTTCGCTTCCATACGCTTTACCACAATCATCGACGACAACATCCCCGTCTATATCCCACGTCACCTCCGGCAAAAACCACATCGCCTCACGTCTATCCCTTAGAAAAATCCGTGTCGAACGAGGACGTTCGCCCTAAGGAGAGGGTAATGTCATGAACGATCATTTTCATTTTCTTATTTCCTTACAAATCACGGCCACTTTAGATAATACGGACAATAGCGGACATTAGATAAGCTTATGTCATAGGGCTAGACCATGACATCATAGTGACATCACTGACGATGACATCACCTATGACATCATTAACCCCGCCCGCTCCACTAGAGTAGCCATATTAGGTAGTGTACTGCTTGGTCTGTGCGCACTAAGTTTGGGTATATAAGTAGACTAGATATCTGTACTTAGACCCCAGTTTCGACCTAGTCAATACTCCTGGCTAGTGTGCATTGCAATACATCTCTCTTACCTCTCTGATTGTTGTGTGACGTGGCGTGAACAGTTGGTTCTAGTCAGTCGCTGACAAGCGAGTGGAGCTAATGATGTCATAGATGATGTCACCGTCGATGATGTCACTATGATGTCATGGTCTAGACTATGATGTCATGATGACGTCAGTGTAGAACACTCTAGGCAATCATGTGACTCTAAATACTGAGAGGCCGCAAGTTCAAGACAAGGTAAGGGAAAATTAAAATACGTGTCATAACACATAGTACCGAGCGCATCCTCATCGGAGTACACTGACAGCACTCTCTGGCCCCTTTCAAACTTCGAGCTCCCGCTCTCGTTGACGGTGATTCCGCGTTTAACATCCGGTGACTGAGACTGTGTACGTGCCCCCATTCAACCGCGAATGACATGTGTCCGTGATTAGTGGGAAGGAGTCATGATCATTAGGCGCGGAGCTGTTGCTTACCTCATGCGCCTCAGAGCCATCGAACTGAGTCGTGGGGCAAAGGACAAAGAAGACAAAGAAGACGAGATGGCGTGTGTAAGTGACAAGCAGCCATAATTATTCGTCGGGCACAAATCTGATTTTGAGCATGACCAGGACGAAGATGCGGCTTTGCGCAGGTCGTGCGTTGAGCCTTCACAAAGCTGGAACAGGCGCCGCTGTACCAAACTCACCACCTTCCCATCGCTGCCCAGGCTATTTACATCACACATGTCAAATCTGCGCTTCTGCCCAGGCTCCGGCTCTGACGGCAGGCTCAGGCCCTTCTCTTTACGCGAGCGGGGTTTCGCCAAAAAGCCCATTGCAGACATGATCGGCAATCATTCTGGGCAGCAATGGCAAGTCGCGGATTTCGGGTGTGGCAACGGCCACTGGGCTTGCCTCTTGGGAAAACGGTGCAGGCATCGGTGCGGGGCTCGCAAGCGCAGGCGTGGAAGGGACGGTGCTTTGCCGACGCACAGTTGTGCATCACGACTTCGCATCCGACCGCGAAAGACGTGGGGCCATGTTCAGTGGGCGGAAAGCTTGCGGAGCTCATGCCACGCTTCATCCGCCTGAGCGCTTTTGCTGCCGTCAAACTGGATTGAAACAAAAGGCAAGGAAGACGATACGATTCGTGCAGGCGACAAGCGGCCAGGATCTGCCGCGGGACGTGAGCGCGACCGGGACGAAGACAGCACTGGCGGTAGCGCGATCGGGCAAGAAAATATGGGGTGCACTCAAGGCATCTGACTTATCTTCGCCCTATCTGTTCTGACTCTCATTCCGACCCTCGCACGAGTGGTATGCGTTACTCGAAGGCTTGCTCATGCGTACGGTCTTGGACGGCCCATCGGGAATGGAATGTCTCTTCGGCGTCGGACTCTGAGCTTGCTCTGCACACTCCGAATTTGAAAGGTCGGAATGCTCGCTTTGCCCGCTTAATGGTATTAGCAGGTCAAACTTCACTTACGGGAACGGAGCGAAGATGAGTTCATTCGCCTCGATCCGGACGACTGTCTCTGCTCGACTCGACAACTCTTTCCTTGAATTTGTAGACAGGCCAGAGCAAGCTGCAGACCCGAAGCGATGTACAAAGTAGAAATGTTCCGAAGCAAGTGATGGATTTATTTCTTTTATGGGGCTTTGAATAGACTACACCTGACGACATTGCCTCAACACTCTTGTCTACATACTGGCATGGATCCGTTTGTCACACATTCCCACGGCTGTCCGGATGGCTGCGCGGATGGACCATGGACCAATGCGCGCTGGGCACATGAGGTAAGCAATTTGTCCCCGACACTGTCTCCGCGTTGTCGAAAGGGCACCGGTCCTTTCTGATTGCTAACCTAAAGACATTGATCCCAGACGCCATCATGCAAAATCTCACCGGAAAACTCAAAGGAATCGAAGCTGAGCCTTTTGCTGGCGGTGGTTGCGCGAAAGTCTACAGAGCAATGCTGTACTCGGGTGAATCTGACAGAGGGACTAGAGTACGCCTTTCGCGCTTGCAACATGCTTCTGGTCTACTAACAGATGTCCTTACGCGCGCGCCATTTAAGGTCGCTGTTAAACTCCCAATCGTGCGGGGCGAAAGTACATATGATGAGAATACGAGAAAGAAGGTTCAGCGCGTATGTGCTTTCTCTTGTCATGCATTCGATCTGCATATGCTCATGCCCTTTGGTTTGCAAGCGTTGGGAACGTGAAATCAGGGTGTGCCAACATCTATCACACCCCAACGTCCTATCCACATTTGGATTTTGCGACAACCCAATCCCTGACTATAAGGAGTTCTTCGGACTCGTTCTTCCATACTGTAAAAATGGAAATGCGAATAAATTCTTGGCAAGACACCCTGAGACGGACCGCCTCAAAATTGTACGGCTTGTTACTACTTGTTCATTTAGTGTAGCTTTACTGAAAATGTTCAATAAAGCTCGTACACTTAGCGGCGGGACTTCATTATTTGCACAGTCAAAATCCGCCAATCGTACATGGCGACATCAAAGCGGTATAGCTTTTCCCGGATTTTTCGTCTATTCATCTGGCTTAAAAAAATTTCCCCTTTCTTTTTTCTTTTGGATTCTACAGGAAAATATACTCATAGATGACTTTGGGAGACCTCTTTTCGCAGATTTCGGTATCTCTCGCATTTGTGATACAAAGGGCTTTACGACCCCATCCATTATGGGGACATATCGCTGGATGGCTGTAGAGTTGCTACGAGCGACAGATCAGGATGAATCACCTATACGAACAACGACAGCATTAGATGTGTGGGCTTTTGGGATGACTGTTTTCGAGGTGGGTACAATCGACTGTGTGCTGTTGTGATATCCGTTTACAATATACTTACATGTCCAGATCATGACCGGAAAAGTGCCGTTTGCAGAATACAAGCATGATGGGGGTGTACTATGCAACGTCGTTCAGAAAAATGTCAGGCCTGCGAAGCCTTCTGTCACTCTCGTGGGCGATGCGCTTTGGTCTGTCCTCGAGCATTGCTGGTCTGAGGACCCAGCCTCTCGCCCAGATGCGCGCCGCGTCGGTCTTGCGCTCGATCTCATCTGTGGTCTTGGTGGCAGCGATGACGGGCTCAACTTGGCTGCGATTTTGAAGAGCTCCGACGCAGTGTCCTCGCGAACTCGACCCGCTCTAGCGACAAATGACACTCGGGCGTACAGGTGCAAGTGGCTGCATTGTCCAGAGGCGTTCGATGCGATCGAGCAGTGCATTCAGCACGAGCGCGCCGAATACGTTCTCTGGGAGGCCGTTCAGTTAGTGGTTAGCTTCGTTGCCCCATTGGCTGTTCTTGACTGCTCTCTTTCTTTACGACACCTCTGAATTTCGTCGAGTCTGCTATCAACAGTTGTCCTATTTGCGTTGGTTGTTTTGTTTTGTTTAATTTTGTTTTGTTTCGTGTTTTCATCGTATCTATGACACATCGACGTCTGCTATCAACAGTTGTCTTATTTGCCTCGATTGTTTTCTTCTGTCTTTAGCTTTTGAATGCAGTCACTGGGTACTCAGCATACTGTATCGACTTCCTCGCTACCGCATGCTTGTAGTCCAGTAACGCTGTATTTCCAATTGTTCAAGTTGCTGTACACACGACTCCACGTAAAGTCGTCCCGACCCGTCTGGAGGCGTCGTTCGCGAAACAAGTATACGTAGTCCGCGAAACAAGTATACGTAGTCGCGAGCTTCAGTAATACTTGTACGGGTGCAAATTTTGGAGTGAGCCTCCTTGGTATCTAGAGCTCCATGTCCGACTAAACGAACCTGTACGCTTCTTTTTCTTTTCCGAGAAAGACATCGAACCGGGCATATCGAGGACTGAAGCCTACGCTTGAAGACATGGTGTCTGAAGCGGACTCTATATGACAGACAGAGTCATGATTCACAGTCCATCCTCGTCTGCTTCTGTTCGCTTCTCGCATTTAGTTGGTCCACCTTGCATCATAAAATCGCCATCCATACTGCGACGAACATTTGAGCAATTGTAAAAAAATTAATAATCGGGTGGACGGATAACGTATATATTTTTGTTTAGAGGCATGTAGGGCCTTTCAGAGAATGTGAAGCTTCTGCAAACCAGCAGATCGCGCGCAGTGGTGATGGAGTTGAGGGTAATAATTGTGTGGTCTAGAATATAAAAGGACATAGCTTCTCCTATGTAGAGATTGTCTTAATACGCTGGATGGAGTATGTACGACAACTGAGTGGTCTGTTGTCGGACAACAGGCCACTTGAAGATGCTCGACGCACCGTGACTTTTGCCCCTTTCTGCGTACGTTTCCCAAGAGCGCTCGGGAGGGCTTGCCCAGACAGGTATCAAATTCGATTTTCTTGTTTGAACACTTCGTTTACTGTGGTTTTCATAAATAAGGACAGTATGTGAAAAGAAACAGAAGAAAGCTTACTCAAGACATTCTTTTTCGGCGACTGTCACTATTTATGAGAACCACAGTAAATAAACATTTAAGAAAAATAAGAAGGATGTATACTAGTAAACGAGTTAGTAGTATGGGCGCTTAGTATGGCTTAGTACGGACACTCAAAAATGGGCGCTTAACAATGCGCTTTTTATTTTTTATTTTTCGCGGTTGCAGCCGGCGTTCTCCGGACGACTTGGACAACTGGTCCATTAGCGCGGGAAGATCGCCTCCTGCTTGCTCAAGTTCTTTTACTTCGACCATAATGCACCCAGAGACTTTTAAAGAGTGTCCCCAGAACGGCAGCTGTGCGTGAATCCGACTTTCTTTCGTACCACCACCATGCAAGATCTCACTGAAAATCCGAAAATTTCACAGCATCAACCTTTTGCTGGCGGCGGTTGCGCAAATGTCTACAAAGCAGAATTATACTCGGGCGATTCCAGTAAGGGTACAACGGTATTGCAAACTCTCATGTGAATGATTGCTGCTTGCTTAACTGATGTTTCTGTGCACGTATCGTTCAAGGTCGTTGTTAAGCTTCCGAACGTGCACGGTTTGGGCGGCGGTATATGCGATGATGGCAATAGCTCAGTGATTCAGCGCGTATGTACCATTTTCCTATCGCGCATTGGATGCTTGTACGATCTTGATTTTGGTCCACAGCGTTGGGCACGTGAAATCAGGGTCTGTCGAGGTCTATCTCATCCTGGTGTTTTAGCCACACTTGGAATATGCAAAAACCCAAATCCTGATTTCAAGGAGTTCTTTGGACTTGTTCTTCCGTACTGTAAGAACGGAAATGCGGCTAAATATTTGTCGGGTCACCCTGATACCGATCGCTTGAAATTTGTACGGCCTATTTTCACTTTATTCATTTGTTTATTAATAAATTTCATTATAGCTTGTTCCAATAGTGGCGACACTTGATAACTTGCACAATCGTACCCCGCCGGTGGTACATGGCGACATAAAAGCGGTACATTCTTCCTCTTACTTCTGTTGCTTTTATCAATCGAGCTTAATAATACTTGTTATCTATTTATTTTTATTTTGCAGGCGAACATATTGGTCGACGACTTTGGGAAACCTCTTCTTGCAGACTTCGGCACATTGCGCATCTGTGGTACGAAGGGATTTACGACGCAGAATATTATGGGAACATGCCGCTGGATGGCCGTGGAGTTACTCCTTGCGACATCAGGGCCGGATAGTGGAGCAAGCTTGTCGGATTCTCCTATGCGAACGACGAAGGCGTCGGAAATCTGGGCCTTTGCAATGACTGTCCTCGAGGTGGGTCCAATCAACTGTATGTAAGTTGTTGTGGAACCTGAATTTATTATACGCGTTAGGTTATGACCGGAAGATGTCCATTTTCCGAATACTCATATGATGGTGGTGTGTTTCTTGACGTGGTTCTCAAAGATGTCAGGCCCGCGAAGCCTCCTGTCAGTTATGTGAGCGACGCGCTCTGGACTGTCCTTGAACACTGTTGGTTACGGGATCCAGCAATTCGTCCGGACGCGCGCCGTGTCGGCCTTGCGATCGATCTTATTTACGGCCTCAGCGGCAGCGACAACGAGCTCGACTCGCGTGCTGTGGCCTCGATTCTGAGGGGCACCAACCCAATGTCCGCCCGAGCTCATCCCGCTACAACGACAACCAACACTCAGCCGTACAGGTGCAAGTGGCTGCATTGTCCAGAGGCATTTGACACGATCGAGGAGTGCGTTTTGGATGAGTGTTCCGAGTACATCGCTCGCTAGAAGACGGATGATCTTGATCGAGATTTGTTTTCATTCTTCTATCTGCTGTCTACACCTGCTATCAACTGTTTGTCTTATATGTTCTGTTTGCTCCGATCTTTTTTTAACTTTTGTACGCAATCGCTGCGTCTCGACATGTTGTGTCAGCCATTATACCATCGCATCCTGTAACAATGTATCTCTAATTATTCAACTTGTTGTGTTTCCATAGGCTGAATGTTTGCGAGCTGAATCTAGATATCTTGCAATTTACGATTAAAAAACTTGAAGTCTGATCTCGTACAGTATACGACACCTCCTTTAGACACCGATAGTCCTTTAGACACCCCACATCTTCTCTCTTAATTCTCAATCTTTCTGCCTGAAATTTGATACACATATTCAGTCAAGCGTGTTCTACCCCTGTATATATTTTGAAAAGAAAATATTCTTTGGTTCATTCTTGAGAGCAGAATATGTACAAAAATTAGCATATCTTCAACATAATGCAATCAAAAACTATGATTATAAATTATTTGAAATCACCAAGTGTCCTACAAACTGCATGGAAATATGCAGCATAGGAAGCACTTCATTTTATTCTTTTAAGTTGAGATATCAGTGGAAAATACAGAGCAGGTTATACTAGAAACTGGTGATTTTGCGTCTGAGTGTGACCCTGACAAGATCTTCCGACGCGCGTCGCCAGTGAAATCCACCTCTTGACGCGCCATCTGTAACGGTGTCACAGGTGTCTAAAGGACCTGCGGACGTGACAAAAGCCTTGTTTCCGTGAAACTTTTATCTTAATTGATCCTGTGAACGAAATGTCCCAAGAATTTCACAGAATGCTCCTGGAATAGCTTGCATTCATTCTATGAATTTGTTTCAACAAAAAGTAGTCATATGTGTTAGAGGAGGGCAATAATCGATTGGGTGTCTAAAGGAGGTGTCGTATACTGTACAGGTTGTGGAGCAGTAGCGCCAGTGGATATATATCCATGTACATGTTTAAACTGACGTGGGAATAACAAAACATTTAGATCTGTTTAGTATTTCGAAGCGTGCATCCCAGAACAAATTAATACATTATAGAGCAGGAGAAAAGAGAGAGAAGAGAGGATGAGAATAGCTCACCGGTAGTGGACGTCTGATAATCATAGGAATATTAATAACTCGGTATTAATCTCGGTGGTTGATGAAGCGGGTTGTTATACGGGCTTACGTTAGTACCACTCTTCATGCCTGCCGCTTCCTATTTTGGAGGTTTGAAACTTCTCCGCTGTTCCTCTCCGACGTTGTCGAGCTCAACAACTGTCAAACGCTTTTCATAACGTGCAGGGAACTCCAACTCTGAGCTTAGTGATTAATGGCAACGGCAGCGTCATCGTCGCCTTCGTTGACAGCCTCTTCGAGGCCGGCAGCGTACACCTATTCAGCACCATCGTCTCCGCAAATCAGCACCCGCCCGAGGCCGGGCGCAGCCGCAACTCCTGCGGCAACGGCGCCGATGTTCAAAGCCCCTGCACACAAGCATGCGCATCATCTCCACTCGATCCCTCCTCGGGAGAAGTCTACGCGTACACTCATTCTTGATCACCTCTTATGGGTTCACGCGCGTACGCGATTACAGCAGGCGCGGGCGGAGCTCGGAATGGCCGTCAGCGGGGACTCTGTTCTAGGGACCGGAGAGAGCCCAAGGAGTGCTGTGGTTGGAATGGACATCGACAAGGAGCCGCTTACAGCGCCGGAAGACCAGGACGCGCTGAGTGACGGTGAGGACGTTCTCAAGATCAAATTTGGTGCAAAGGACTATGAGCGGAATGAACGTTCTCCGGCGGAAGACCAACACGAGGCGACGCAGAACCTGTCTCTTGCCCACACTCTACGTCTTCGCGCGGACGGTGTAGAGAAGGTCCTTATTGCCATGCTCGATCAGCCGCCCGAGGTCCAACCCCCGTACTCTGACGACGACGCGCCGCGCACCCCGCCCGCGATCCACGGCGCGGGAGAGCACTTTTTCCCGAATGGCGTACGCCTCCGCTTGGCATTGAGCACACTCGTCAATGATCTTTTTGCACGAGACACACCAACACCATTATCCCCGCGTTCGTCGAACACCCCGGCGTTTCAGGCGCGCAATGCGCAAACGCCGTCGAGTACACCGCAAATTGCGCCGGTTTCGAATGCAAGCAGATCCACGCCAACATTTATCTCGCTTCCCCTGCCGTCCAGCTTGGCTAGCAAAGGCTATCGGCGAGAAGATGATTTAGTCGAAAACAGCCTTCCCACTTGTCTACTTCCTCTGTCATCTATTTCAAGCTTCTCGTTTGACACCGACCGCAATGTGGGTGGACCATCCCTACCTAGCTTTTCGTCTTTTACCCGCTCGAACGCGAATCCCACGACGGTCACACTTCCCCCAATTAAATCTGCGAGCTCGTCTGTTCCCCAGGTACGTCTTCTAACACCATTATAGTCGTGTCCACGAAAACATCCGGTTCATGGGAACTCTCGCACATGTCCCTTCTCCAATGAAACTAGGATCCCATCCGAACTAATATACGGGCTGCAACTTTCAGGTTTCATTCACAAATTCCCGTCCTCGAAGAGCTACAGGTCGTGCACTGAGTCTTTACGAAGCTGGGACAGATCCAGCAACAGCAAACTCGCCACCTTCCCACCGTTGTCCACGCCATTTACATCACACATGTCAGATCTGCGCTCCTGCCCAGGCTCCGGCTCTGACGGCAGGTTCAGGTCCTTCACTCTACACGAGTGGGGCTTCGCCAAAGAGTCCAATGCAGACACGATCGGCGATTATCCTGGGCAGCAATGGCAAGTCGCGGATTTCTGGTGGTGCAGCCACTGGGCTTGCCTCTTGGAAGACCGGTGCAGGCATCGGCGCAGGGCTCGCAAGCGCAGGCGTGGAAGGGACGGTGCTTCGCCGACGCACAGTTGTGCATCACACGACTTCACATCCGACCGCGAAAGACGTGGGGCCATGCTCAGTGGGCGGAAAGCTTGCGGAGCTCATGCCACGCTTCATCCGCCTGAGCGCTCTTGTTGCCGTCGAACTGGGTCGTGAAGCAAAAGACAAGGAAGACGATGCGGCACGTGCAGGTGATAAGCGGCCAGGATCGTCTGCTGGGCGCGAATCTGAAGATGAGCGGGACCGGGATGAAGATGGTGTTGCTAGTAGCGCGACCGGGCAGGCAGGTCGGGCGTCCGCACTTAAGGCATCCGATGTATCCTCGCCTTATCTGCTCTCACTCTCATTCCGGCCCTCGCACGAGTGGTATGCGTTACTCACCGGATTGCTCACCCGCGCGGTTTTGGAAGGGTACCTAAGCCGCGCTTGGAAGGGACCATTGGGAATGGAATGTCTTCTCGGCGTCGGATTAGGACTTGGTCCACACATTCCGAACTTGAAAGGTCAGAAAGTCCCGCTTCGCCTGCATAATGGCAATAGCATTTTAACTATTTTTAATCAGAACGGGATGAAGATGAATTTATTCACCTTGATCCGGACGACTGTCCCTCTCTTCTTGATGCGGCGAAGATCCTTTTCCCGAATCTATGTAGGCAGGTCAGGGTAAGCGACGGACCCGAAGCGGCGTACGAAACAGAAATGCTGGAGCGTATTTCTGAAGTAAGTGTTTAATTTTCTCCCTTTCGGGGTGGCGGGAGTTGCTTATGCTCTTACTTGTGCGTGATGACAGTTCTTGACGGTACCACCCTCAACACCTGACTTGTCTACTCACTTCGAAGATCTGGCATACAAGTTCCCTACGGAACCTGTTGAACGCGCCATTGTCCGGTTCTGTGAAGCAGTCGCCAGCTGGAGGGGTCATCCAGAGCTGGAGAACGTGAGCAAACTCATTTGTTTATTGGTTTAGCTTGTTTATTTAATTTTATCATGTCCCACAGCACAAGAAGTCAGGGCAGTTCACTGCCAGGACCTCCGCAGCACAGACTACAACGCAGATGTCCGTCGACTCGCTCGTGCAATCCACCGCGGGCACCCTGCAAACAGCACCTGCGCGCCAACCGAAGCCAGCAATTGAGAAATACTTCACGAAGGGCGAGCCACTGTCATTTACGAGTAGCAAGAGGCGTCGGTCAACCACCACCTCCCCTGCGAAGCCTACGTCTGAATCTAGATCAAGAAAGCCACACTTCGAAACGTCAGACGAGTGGACGGGCCCGTATGGTATTTAATGAACTTGTGTCGTTGAGATCGGTGCTCGTTTGCGTTCGAACCCACCTGTCCTGACCCTCCCTCGCCCTCCGACATTGTCTCATATGTATCGCTGTCCGTCGTTTCCGTTCTCCAGTTTAGTCAACCCATCTACGCGCTGCTACCAATCTGTCGCAATTGTCTGTCATTCTGCTGTCTGCTGTCTGCTGTTGGATATGTCATTATATTATGCATCGAATACCGAAAAAAATCTTCCTCATGGACCGATTCCAAGATCCCGCAAGCTTCGAGGACCATGATTAGGACCTAGCGTACGGCGCTGGGCTGTCAGTTCATTAGTCATTCTCTTCCAAGAAGCAGTTAGCTTCTCTCGGGCTGCGTCGACAGGAACGAATGTCTCGTCTTGAGCTGTCCGGATACTGTGTGGGAGGGCGGCAGGGAGAAGGGATGGAGAGAGAAAGTGGGGCATAAACTACCAACTTGCCATTCTGGTTGACGCTTTCCGTCAAACAGCGTCCATTCAGTTCTATTTTTTGCGCCTTTGGACACAAAAAGCCAGCTGCATCCCAGCCAGGATCGCTATCGCCGCCGGCTCTCAGCTCCCCACATGCTCCTCACATGCTGCTTGATACGAACAACACCCCATCGCGTTGCATCTCGTCTTGTATCCGGCGGGGTCTGCACCGAGGACGAATGTCGTTATGCATGATGTTCGTCTGGGCTGAAGGGTTCCCCAAGCAGACAAGCACGGCGTCAGTGGCTTAACAACCGGGTAGATGCGCTGGTTTCTCAACACCACCTAGGGCCTTCATATCACGGATCGCATGCTGATATGCGAACGTTTCTATCAGCGCCTCAGGATCCAAAACATAGCTTGCCATTTGATTGGAATGACTGGCCCTTTACTAATTGTTCAATGAGAAGCTGGCTGTGTCTGGACAGCAGCGCGAATACAATCACTTCGTCGTCATCACAGAAGCACTTCCGCCCCCCCAAAATTACCATGACCATGGAATGCACGGCCTTTACACTGGTCTTCGACGCTGGTCCGCGGCCGCATACCGTATTGGTGAGGAAGGATCATTCATAAACTTCATTCTTCCCATACCAGAGGAGGCTATAGTCAGGGTTTGTCTGGAGAACGTTCGTGGCGAGCGTGTTCGTCGTTCAGGAAGTCTGCGCGGCGAAATCATGCCTCCGTCTTCTCACAAGCTCTAAGGAAAAGACAGATGGCGAGGTTGCTTTGATGAACAGTCATGTATGTTTGGGATCTTGTGGGCCGGTCGGAGTCGGAAGTGTCGCCAGCGCTTTTTGTCCAGTTATGATGGAGCAGTCTATGACATGCCTTGCGGTACTACAAGTAACGTAACGACGAGTTCCCGCGACACGTCCGTCGCTCTGGCATCTCTGGAACATCCGTAGCAACCGGTGCGCCTTCATCAATGTCGAAGACTCGAGGAAAAATGAACTTGGACGTGATGGACTCGAGAGAGGCGCGCAGGACTGCGGCTGTCGAGGTCGTTTGGGAACCAGAAGCGTTCCTCGCATGGACAATTTTGGCGCCTCAGTCGCAGGGCCGTGAGGAATGGGCACATTCCCTGTGCCGCGAATGCGCTTGCCGTAAGTTATGCGGCGGAGGGAACATGCGGCCGACGACTGATCGTCTCATCCGATCCGAGGCTATCACCGCAGGAGCGACTCAGGTATGAACGGATTTATCTCAAGGGACGCCTGTCTTCCAGAAGTCGAATTATTCTACTATAATTACTATAATGCGCGCTGCATTTGCTGGGCGTCTGGTCAGGCAGCGAAGTGTGCTGCTGGACGTCGAGTAGCAGAACCACAGCTTCGGGCACCGTTCAGTTTGGGTCGAGCGGTGTGGCGTGTCGAAGAGCGCGTTTCTTTTTCTCATTTTTGCTCCGCCCAATTAGTGGCCCTTTGTGTTCTGAGCCGCCCGTTCCGTCGCTAGAGGGGTGCGCGTCGTAGCTGCTTTCACACAGTCGACATTGCATGATTATTCGGGGGCTAGGTCGTAGATGGCAGGGAGTTGCCAGCCCTTTCTCGTGTCGAAACGGCCACGAACCTTCTGCTGGTGCCGCGGAGCTTAAATTTCAATTCAAATATGCGTTTTCTCAGACACTTCGATCATTTGAGCAGCCGAGCGAGCTCGATCTTCCAAAACACAACCTTGAGATGGCATGAGCTAGACGCTCCTTGACTGAACCTCGCGGGGTATGTTGGACAAAAATTCTTGATACACACAGTATATCGGATGGCCGACTTATGAAAGCCAGAGGGGAGTTTAATTTAGCTCGTACTTACCGGATCGAGGCATTCCAGCCGCACACGTCCCGCATCTGTAGTGCTGCCCTTCTTCTCTCGCAAGTCTGATTTATCCACAGCCCGCATGCTTCTACCTGTCATACCTGTCGTGCAGACCGAAAACCGAAAGATCACAGAAATGCGCAAATGGAAATATAGAGCAGACCCTTATTTGGATGATCGACCGGCGCCCACGGTCGATCTCGGTCTACGCGGTGCACTGCATTGCGCCAGGGTGTGATCGTCACTGCTTCCACGGACGTTTTCCGCGAAGCGATTTCGCGTACGAGGAAAATCCACATTTCAATATCTACCGCCGACAATCTGAGGCATTAAAAACAGTAATGGGAGTACATAGACGAATACACTCGGAACACGCATCCGAACGGAAAACCGGGGTCCGAGAAGCAAACTCTGCGTGACTCTGCATTGCCTATTCCGCCGTGCGTTCTCTCTGGAAGCATTCCCTTCTTTCGAGTCTGGGCGCACTAGCGGCGAGCGGGCTGTTGGCTGCAGCGCAGCGCAGAGCGCGCAACGTGAAGGGAATGAACGACGCATTCGGTATACATGTACAGTATCACAACGTTAACGCCAGGTGCGCATCACGGACGCAAGATAGCGGCGACGATGCGGTGCATCCCTGACGCACGAGCAGATCCGGCGCGTCCAGCGCGTTTTGACTAAATCAGATAAATCAGAGCTGGATGCGATCAGAGTTCTCCAGAAGAGGAAGCCGCGCCGGGCCTCAGCGAGCTTCGGGCGGAAGGGGAAGAATCGCGGTGCGCTATGGATGACAGAACTCACGCACATTGGTCTCCGAGGCTTCGCCGCGGACGCCAGATTAGAGCTCGCGATGCGCCCGAAGCGCGGACTATAGACGACGAAAAGCAGAACGACAAACGTGCCACCGTCGTAAATGGGGGGCTCATCCCGTGCTCCCGTCGTTCGCAAGTGGACACTTTGGTGGTACCGCCTTAATCCAAGCTGACGGGCTCAAAACGTCGGCTGCGAATGCCGTCGTACATGTACAGTCTCCTGACAAAAGCTTTTGCCGCCATGAAACTTTGTAATGTTGAAAATAACTATCCGGCCATTTTTCCTTCATCCGCTGCCTTCCAAACTAACCAGGCTTTACTTTCTATATAATAATTAATGTCCGGATAGAAGTTGAAGTGGGTATGTAAAAGAACTGGGCCGGAAAGGAATTTTGGGAGGGTCTGAATATATGCGCAGAAATATGGCATAAACTTATGTCAGCGGACTGTACGGTCGGCTAGCAAGTATATACGCTTTTTCAGGCACAGAGCACTATTTGTGCGCGCTGTCTGTGTTTGAAGAGCCTTGTATACGAAAGCCCACTACTCCAAACCGAGAAATGCGTTTACTTGACAAATAACTCCCGGGGGTGGAATTACGCACGCATAATAGCGAAGAGCAACACCAAGTTCCTCGAGAGACTGTCTTTAATCTCCCAGTCAGCGAATCCGAATCCGAGACTCGCCTTCCATCAGCAGCTCGAAGTGGTCCATTCGCCTCCAATCTTCGAATCCCAATGTGCCCCCGGAGGCAGGGCCAGCCGTGCGCAGCCGCCTCGACAGAAGCCGCACATACGCCCATTGGGTCCCGATATGCACTATGCACTCGAAGGAGGAGTCTTTGTTCCCCGCCCGTCACGCGAAGGGGGGGCTGTTGCGCACCGCCGGTGTTCGGGATTTACTGCATCGGGCTAGGCTGGCTATAATTGGGGACGCGTGCCTCGTGGCTGGGGTGCCGCGCAGCTGCGCAGCCGCAGACGCGGACGGACATACGCCTGGGCGAAAAGGAAAGACCGGAGAAGCGGCGGACCCTTCTTTCTTTATTTTTTATCCTTGATTGCGGATGTGTGCTTCGCTCTTCTTTCCTTCGTTCTTTCTTCTTTCTTCCATTGGGATTTAATTGATAGACATAGATGTGCACAGCGTCCCGGGCGGGCGTGTGGAATTCATCATCATCATCGTCAGCGCGGTGGTCCGCCGAGAAGGGGCTGGCTGCGAAAACACGGCCCTGGCGCCGGGACCCGCGCGGGTGGTCGCAATTCTAATCTCCAGCTCGCGCGCGCCTCTGTTCGAGCCCGCGAGGCAGATCAGGACCGTTCTCGCTCCCGTCCAACCGTCTACATGTATTTGCACGCCGGAAAACAACAGGGATGCCCCTCTACGTATGTGGCTTCAGAAGTCGCTTAAGGGTCTCTCCAGAAGCAGGGTATGTACACGACGACAGGACTGGGCTGGGATGGGAGAGAAGAGCGGGGCGATGTCGTGGAGGCGCGGATAGGGCGAGGGCCGGGCCTCTGCGTTCCGCAGCTCGATTCGTGCGGAGGGATGGTTATGCGTATACGTACATATGTATGTGGCGTGTCAATTGCACGTACTCTGAGGAATACCAGTGCGTTATGTATGTATGTATGTATATGCGAAGAAGTAAGAGCGCGCCCACGACGAGAGCTGTCCCGCGAGCTGTCCCGAGGGCACGTCCCCCATAGCACTGGACCGACGTATCGAGCCATGCGGAAGCGTCTGGTGGAGGCGGTATGCTCGAGGCGCTGCCGTGCCCAGCACATCTGCGCGGTATATTGTTTTCCGATTTGCCGATTTGCGCTTTGCCGTTTGTTCTGTTTTTCCGGAGCGCAGGAGAAGACCTCCCTCTCCGGACTATGGCGAGGATGCATGAGCGTCGAGTGCCGAAGGGTGCCGAGAAGAAGACTGGGATAGCATAGCGAGCAAGCACACGCGCGAACGCGCGCGTCGGACGTCAAACACCGCCAGCCAAATGCAGACGGCGCGGATCCAGAGCTCTGTCAGCAGGCGCGCGCGCGCGCGCGATACTTGGCGGCGTCTGTGACGTCATGCCTTTGATATCAGACTCGGAAAAGATGAGATGAGATGAGGAGGGGGGTCGATCGAACGTAACAATGAACATTGACGAGGCCCGCTGCGCCGGGGGCTGCTCGAGGCCGCGCGTGGAGCGAGAACGAGAGCTGGTGCCTTGGGTGCCTTTGGGTTTGCGCGGCGCGTGGGACGCGTACAGAGGTGGCGCGGGTTGTGGAGGACAGGAGAATGTATGATCGAGGGAGTGAGCCCCGGGCGGCGGCGCCTTTGGCTCGTCCTGCTCTAAGGATCGGCGTGGTGGTGCCGGTACCGCTATCATGGGTCATGGGACGGCCCGGATCGAAAGGATGCATGGATGGACGGACGGGTATTAGGGATATTAGGGATATTAGGCTTTAGAGGACCAAAGTGCTGCGCAAAGGGCGATGGATGGAGCTGCGTATGTGCAATGCGATGCAAGGCAGATAGATGCAGATCCGTTTCTCTGGCCCCGCTGCGGGAGCCGACGGTCGACGTGAACGGCGGCGGGAACGGAATGTGGGACACTCGGAGTGCACGCGGGCTTTCTTTTTTTTTTAAGAGAATGGCAACATGTTTGAATTTTCATAAAATAGGACGGTACATATGGAACTGGGGGACGGGAATGCTTTTTCGATGTGCACATAACGTGGGGGACGAACGGACGACGTGATGCTTTGGCAGCGCCGCTGCAGGAGCAAATGGGGCACGCAATAGGTTTTAGGGTTTCTGCTCAGCCGTGGATGAGGCTGCAGTTCCTAGGCCTCTCGCGCGAATAAGAGGAGATGTTCGGATGAGGGATGAATCAATGGCATTGCTAGCTTTCGTGATGTTGGCTCGGGTCATCTTGCGCGCCGGAGAAGATCAAGTGGAGGGAGGAGAAAAGAGATGATATTGATGATGATGATGATGAACGAGGGGGAAGCGGAAGTGGATTGGAGTTCGGAGCGCGTTAAGGGACAAGAAAGACGGAGGTTGTGTTCCGTTCTGCGTGATGTGTGTATCACAGATGGATCGTTGATGGAGGGCGGGGACGCGCCGAGCCGAGCAAGAGGGGAAAAGCGAGAGAGAGGGTGTTTCAAGGGCGAGAAGAGGAGGACTGGAAAGAGGGAGGAGGCAAAGAGAGGGTGATGAGGGTGATCGGCGTGGGTTGAGATCAGCGGGGACAAGAGCAACGTGGGCTGAGGCGAGACGGGATGTCGATGTCCACCGCGTGCTTGCTTGCAGTAGTGTGTGAAACGCGGGAGGTTAGGCAGCCTGGGAAACAGCTGCCTCTTGCAGACAGGCAGTGAAAAAGGGATGATTCGAAAAGTGGGGACCCATGGAAGACCCGTCGACATCGCCTCGCTCCTTTCTGCACATCCTATCTGCTGCTCGACGCCCGGGGCGGTGCGCGCCTCGCCTCTTTTTCTTTTTTTCCCTTAATATTTTTCGATTTTTGCGCGGCGGGCGGCGTGCGTGCGGGCGGAGCGGGGGCAGGGTTAGGGTCGGGATATATACTTACTTATTCTACTTTATTGGCTTACTCGCGTTGGGCGCTGGTTTCCCAAGGTCTGCCATCATCCTTCGTCTTTCCGTCTTTTGCGTCTTTTGCGTCTTTCGTCTTGCGTCCTTCGTCTCAGCCTGCCATTCGTCGATTCGCTGCCTTCCTCGACCACACACACACACAGCCTGCATCAAATAAAGAACACCGCCATTCGCTGTTCGGTTATACCCTTCGTCACCCGCGCGGTATACACCCATCTCCCCCCTGATATACATACATACCCTCCCCGTCCGTCCGTCCTCGTGAGCGCATATAAGCCCGGTCTGCTCCCGCCCACCATGGACCGCCCCGCCGCGTACCACCCCTCCCACTCCCCCTTCCTCGCAGACCTCGCAGACCTCGACCCCCGCGACCCCCGCGACCCCGCCGCCTCGCCCTACCCCGACTTCAACTCCCCCGCAGCCGCCCCCGGCTCCCCCGCCCCAGGCCTGCCCCCGACGCCCTACACGCCCTCCTTCGCCGCGCACCACCCCGCCCCCGGCGGCTCCTACACCAACTCGCCCCTCGGCTCCGACATCTCCTACATCCCCGGCACCGACTTCGCGCCGAGCCCCAACCTCCACGCCAGCGGCGGCGGCAGCGGCGCATTCGGCGCGTCGCCCTTCGACCCGGACGACTTCGACTTCGCCGCGATCGGCATCGACGTCGAGCCCCCGGACGAGTACGACCCCTCCGCATACGACGTCCCGGACGCCCTCTTCTCCATGGCCGCCCTCGACTTCCACTCCCACTCCCAGCAGCAGCAGCAGCAGCAATATCAAAGCGCCTCGCCCAGCCTGAGCACCTCCTCCCTCGGCTCCACCAACAACAACAACAACCCCGGCGCCCCCGCCCCCGTCTCCGTCTCCGTCACCCCCGCGCTCGACACGCCCTCCGCGATGCACCCCTACGGCTCGCCCTTCGACCAGAGCTCGCCCGCGTCCTCCAGCGGCGACGGCGAGTACCAGCACCAACAACGCCAGAAGCGCAGCCGCGCGTCCTCCGTCTCCTCCATGCACGGCGGCGACTACGCCGCGACGCTCGGGCTCGAGCACGTGCGCCTCGAGCCCGCGTCCGCCCCCGCGTGGGGCGCCAAGGGCCCGCAGTCGCCCCCGCAGCTCTACATCCCCGGCGGCACGCCCGAGATCACGCACACCGCGACGTCCCCCGCGCCCTCCCCCGCGCCCGCCGCCGCTCACGGCAACGCTCACGGCAACGGCAGCGTGCTCCCGCCGGGCGGCATAAGAGGCGGCCTGATGGCCCCGAACGGGCCCGGCATCCACATCGTGCCCGCCACGCCCATCAGCGCCGGGAACGCCGCGCAGGGCGGCGCCTTCCAGGCGCTCGACGCGCTCAGGCAGGGTGCGTGCTCTTTGTTTTCCCTTCTTTTTTTTTTTTGGTCGTGTTTTGTCGACTTTGATGCGGAGCCGCACCGCCTCTGTGCCCTGTTTGCGGCTTATGTCCGCATCGCTTGTCGCTATCGCGTGGATAAGTCCCCGCGCCCTGCCCCCGTTTGGTGGCGCCGTCTCCGTCTGTGCCTTGCGGAGTACGCTAGTGCGTGCACGGTCCATGCCCCTTTTTAATCCCGTTTTCTTGAGCTAGAGTTGTTGGACGATCGCGCTAGCGTGCAAGATCGTCTTTCCTGCTCTTTTTTTTTTTTTTTTGTTCGCCTTCGTACAACCTCCGCCCTTGTGGAGATTTGCCACATATTTTTTTAACTTGCTAAGGCGGATTCGAGGAGCAGAATATACATGTATCGAAATGATGAACCCGGAGCTCACGGAGACTATTTTTATCCCCCCACAGCCCAGGCGTCCCCGCACCCTCAAGCCGGCCTTTCCTCTCAACAGCAGCAACAACAGCAGCAACAGCAGCAGCAACAGCAGTGGTCGTCGCCGTCCGGCGCGTCCCAGCAGCAGTCGTACAGCGCGCACCTCATGCAGCAACAAATGAACCAGCACCAGCAGCACCAGCACCAGCACCAGCACCAGCGGCAGTCGCCCTCCCCGCTCCCGCGCCTCCCGCAGGCGCCGCCCTCGCAGTACAACTTCCCGCCGACGCTCACGCCACCGCCCACGGCCGGTAGCGTGCGCGCGGACGACGCAGGCGGCGCGCTCCAGCTCGGTCTTGGCGAGGGCGCGCGCGGCAGCCCGGACCGCAACGGCAACGACGGCAACGGCAACGGCGCGAGTGGAGGCAACTTCCTCGTGCCGATCCAGCAGAGCCAGAACCCGCGCACGCGCTCCAAGTCGGACACGGCGCTGCGCCCGCCGTTCTGGCAGATGAACCTCATGGGCCAGGGCCAGGGGCAGCAGCAGCAGCACGGACAGCAACAGCAGGGACATAATCAAGCGCAGGCGCAGGAGACTGCGACGGTCAGCATGAGCGACGTCATGGGCACCGGCCCGGGGCAGTACGAGCAGCAGCAGCAGCAGCAGCAGCAGCAACAACTCCCCCGCCTGAACACGCCGCAGATGCCGTCCCAGACGCATACTTTCGGCGCGCCAGTGGGCAGCGGCGCCGGCCCGTCGGGGATCAACATCGCCGTCTCCAGCGGCGGCGGCGGGTCGAGCTTCCTCTCGCCCGACTCCGCGGCGACGTACATGCTCGGCATGGGCGGCCTGGGCGGCACGGAGCTCCGCCGCGCGCGCAGCGAGAGCCACGGGCACCGCCGCAACGCGCTCTCCGCAGACATGACGCCGATCTACGCGGACGGCGGCGGCGCGCACGCGCTGTACCCGCCGCCGCCGGCCTTCATCTCGCGCGCGGGCGCCGGCGCGTCGGCGTTCCTCTCGCCTGGGCAGGCGGGTGGCGGGAATGGCGGGAACGGCAATGGCATGGGCGGGCTGGGCCTCGGCATGGCGGGCGCGGGCGGCGCGCACCAGCGCTCGCTGAGCGCGGGAAGCGGCCACGCGCTCGGGCACGCGCACGCGCACCACCGGCACGCGCGCAGCCTCTCGCGCGACCGCGCGTCGCTCGGGGCGTCGCCGTACCCGTCGCCGCACGCGAGCCCGCGGCTGCTCGCGGACGCGGCGCTGCCCGGCGGCGAGCTGGACCCGTACGCGTTCCCGGGCGTGTCGGGCGCCGAGTTCGAGCAGCAGCACGGCGGGGAGTACGCGGACGCGACGGTGCACGTGATGGGCGTGGACGAGCAGGGCCGCCCGATGGTGCAGACGCAGGCGCCGATGCAGGTCGTGAGGCAGAACGTGACGACGCATGCGACGGCGGACGCGAGCCAGCGCCGCCGCCGCACGGAGGCGAACTTTGCGTGCCCTGTGCCGGGGTGCGGGAGCACGTTCACGCGGCACTTTAATCTGAAAGGTGCGTTCATTTTTTTTTCTTCTCTAACCACAATAAATCCCCCCCTCCCCCCCCCCCCCCACTTTCGATTCTTATTAAAAATTCAATGCTGTATACGAAAAGGAAGCTGACGAGCGGGGGGTTTATTTTTCGCAGGGCACTTGCGCTCGCACAACGAGGAGCGGCCGTTCAAGTGCAAATGGCCCGGGTGCGACAAGGGCTTCGCGCGGCAGCACGACTGCAAGCGGCACGAGCAGCTGCACCTCAACATCCGGCCGTACACGTGCCAGGGCTGCTCACGCACCTTCGCGCGCATGGACGCGCTCAACCGGCACCGTGCGTCCCCCTCTTCTCTCCCTTATCGAAATGTATCGCTTATCTATCGAAACCAAACAATCCCTTTTATTTTATTTTATTTTATTTTATTTTATTTTATTTCATTTCATTTTGTCTTGCAGTGCGCTCAGACGCGGGCACGGAGTGCCAGACGCGCCAGCCGCTGCTGACGAACGACACGCCGAACAACCCCGCCGCGATCGCGGCGGCCGAGGCGGCGGCAGCGGCGGGGATCCACATCGAGGGCGTGGGCGCGGGGCTCCTCACGCTCAAGACGGAGGCGGACGCCGCGGGCTGGCAGGCCGCGGCGCAGGCGGGGAGCGTCATGGTCTAGCACCGGGCGCGTTGTTCGTCTTCCGGGATTTTTCTTATTTCTTCCTTTTTGTTTGTTTTTGCTTTCGCTTTGCGATGTCGTAATATTCCCCGCCGCCCCCTTTTTTTTTATTTCGACTCGCGTGGCCTTGCTTTCGTCGTCTCTTATCCCTCTCCGCTGTTCTCCTCGTCCCCGCCGTCGTCTCCCAGATTATCCTGATGCATGCACACACACATGCACGCAGCGTACCCAATCCCCGCGCGGCCCGTGCTCCCGGCAGCGCCCCGAGCGCCAGCGCCGCGTCCCCGAGCTTCCCTCCCCAAGTACCCTGCCCGTTGCTGTCCCGTCCTGTTATACAGAGTCCACTAGAACGCCCCGCCTCCGACTGCCGAACTGCCGAACCCAACGAACCCGACGAAGCCGTGCCGAATCGGACCAAACCCAAGCAACTCAAGCAAGCAATGCAATGCAATGCAATGCAAAGTACTAGTATCCATACATGTATGTATCGTGGTATCGTGATGTATTTCTTACGCCCGCGCGTCTCTGCGCACGTTCTCGCTTTTTTCTTTCGTTTTTCGTTTTTTCTTTGTTTCGCTCTCGCGAACCTCCCTTTTCTCTAATAACTTAGTTTTGCTTATCGCCCCTGCTACCTTCCTCCTTTGTTTTTTTTTGTTATATTGGACGCTGCTGCGCTGTTTCTCACTCGGTCTCTCTCTCTCTCTCCAGGACCTCGCGCTCGATGTTCTTCTGTCTTGCTCATAGCTCCTTTATTCCCGCTTTCTTTCCTTTTTTACCCGGTGGTAATGTGCATTATAATATATGAAGAAATTTATGAACTTTGCTATACCATGTACACTTGTTTCGCGGACGACGCCTCCCGTTGGGTTGGACGACTTTACCTGGACTGTGCCGTCCGATGGTATACAACAACTCGAATAATTACAAATACAGTGATCGCAATTCGAAAGCAAAAGCAAAAGCAAAACGCAAAGCAAATAGATAAAACTGTTGATAGCAGATGTCGACGGGGATAGAGGGGTATCGAATGAGTATAAGTAGGAAATCCAATGGCCCGACGAAGCCGATTGTCAACTGAGCCAACGGTCTCCTAGTGAACGTGCTCAGCACACTCGTGCTGAATGCACTGCTCGATCATATCGAACGCCTCTGGACAATGCAGCCACTTGCACCTGTACGGCCGAGTGTCCTTTCCCGGCAGAGCGGGTCGGGTTCGCGCGGACTCTGTGTCGGTACTCCTCAGAATCGCAGCCAAGTCGAGCCCGTCACCGCTGCCACCGAGACCATAGATGAGATCGAGCGCAAGACCGACGCGGCGCGCATCTGGGCGAGAGGCTGGGTCCTCAGACCAGCAATGCTCGAGGACCGTCCAAAGCGCATCGCTCACGAAAGTGACAGAAGGCTTCGCAGGCCTGATATTTTTCTGAGTGACGTTGACTATTACACCTGCGTCATTGTATTCTGCAAACGGCAATTTTCTGGTCATGATCTGGACATGTATGTATATTGTAAACGGATATCACAACAGCACACAGTCGATTGTACCCACCTCGAAAACAGTCATCCCAAAAGCCCACACATCTGATGCTGTCGTTGTTCGTATAGGTGATTCATCCTGATCTGTAGCTCGTAGCAACTCTACAGCCATCCAGCGATATGTCCCCATAATGGATGGGGTCGTAAAGCCCTTTGTATCACAAATACGCGAGATACCGAAATCTGCGAAAAGAGGTCTCCCAGAGTCATCTATGAGTATATTTTCCTGTAGAATTCAAAAGAAACAGAAGGGGGGAATTTTAAGCCAGACAATAGACGAAAAATACGGGAAAAGCTATACCGCTTTGATGTCGCCATGTACGATTGGCGGATTTTGACTGTGCAAATAATGAAGTCCCGCCGCTAAGTGTACGAGCTTTATTGAACATTTTCAGTAAAGCTACACTAAATGAACAAGTAGTAACAAGCCGTACAATTTTGAGGCGGTCCGTCTCAGGGTGTCTTGCCAAGAATTTATTCGCATTTCCATTTTTACAGTATGGAAGAACGAGTCCGAAGAACTCCTTATGTTTAGGGATTGGGTTGTCGCAAAATCCAAATGTGGCAAGCACGTTAGGATGTGATAGATGTTGGCACACGCTAGATTCACGCTTCCAACGCTTGCAAACCAAAGGGCATGAGCGTACACACATCGAATGCACGATAAGAGAAAGCACATACGTCCTGAACCTTCTGTCTCTCATTCTCATCATATGTACTTTTGCCCCGCACGATCGGGAATTTGACAGCGACCTTGAATGGCGTGCACATAAGGACATCTGTTTAGCAAACCAGAAGCACGTTGCAAGCGCGATAGTCGTACCCTAGTCCATCTGTCAGATTCACCCCAGTACAGCTTTGCTTTGTAGACATTCGCGCAACCGCCTCCAGCGAAAGCCTTAGTTTCAATTTCTTCGAGTTTCTTGGTGAGATTTTGCAGCATGGCGTCCAGGATCAGTGTCTTTAGCTAGGCAGAGAAGTGGTGCCCGAGGCAGGTGGCAGTGCCGGGCCTGGGAATTGCATTTCGCGTACCTCATCACAGGCAGGCAGCGTCGCCAGAAGAAAGTCTCTTCAAAACTCCACAAGAGAAACAAATCTACCACTTATGCTTCGGAATATACTCTAGTAATTTTGCTTTGTACGTCACTTCGGGTCTGCAGCTTGCCCTGGCTTGCCTACAAATTCAAGAAAAGATATGTCGTCGCGTCGAGCAGAGACAGTCGTCCAGATCGAGGTGAACGAACTTATCTTCGCTCCGTTCTGTTGAGTGAAGCTTGAACTGCTATTACCACTAAGCAGGGAACGCGCGTATTCCGACCTTTCAATCTCAGGATGTGCAGACCAAGCTCAGAGTCCGACGCCGAGGAGACGTTCCATTCCCGATGGGCCCTCCAAGACCGCACGCGTGAGCATTCCTTCAAGTAACGCATACCAATCATGCGAGGGTCGGAATGAGAGTGAGAGCAGATAGGGCGAAGATAAGTCAGGTTCCTTGAGTGCGGACTCCCGATTTGCTTGCCCGGTCGTGCTACCGCCAGTGCCGTCTTCATCCCGGTCGCGCTCACGTCCCGCGGCAGATCCTGGCCGCTTGTCGCCTGCGCGTGTCGCATCGTCTTCCTTGCCTCTTGCTTCACGACCCAGCTTGACGGCAACAAAAGCGCTCAGGCGAATGAAGTGTGGCATGAACTCCGCAAGCTTTCTCGAGCGCAAGCGTAAAGAAGAGGAGGAAGAGCGATTGCGGAAGAAGGAGGAGAACGAGCGTCTGCGGAGGGAGGCGAATGAGTGGTTACGCAAGGAAGATGAGAAGCGTCAGCGGAAAGAGGAAGAGGAGACGGAACGTGCGCAGAAGGAAGAGGAAGAACCCAAAGCCAAGGCGGAGGAGGAAGAGAAGCCGAAGGTTAGCATCGAAATCAAGTCAAAGGAGAACGAGCTGTCCCCGAGTACCATCGATGTCCCCTTCTCCGCCTCTCCCGAGTCTCATAAGAAATGCCCTTCCGCCCACTGAGCATGGCCCCACATCTTTCGCGGTTGGATGTGAAGTCGCGTGATGCACAACTATGCGTCGGCGAAGCACCATCCCTTCCACGCCTGCGCTTGCGAGCTCTGCACCGATGCCTGCTCCGGTCTTCCAAGAGGCAAGCCCAGTGGCCGTTCGTCACACCAGAAATCCGCGACTTGCCATTGCTACCCAGGAGAACTACCGATCGTGTCTGCATTGGACTCTTTGGCGGAGCCCCACTCGTGTAGAGTGAAGGACCTGAGCCCGCTGTCAGAACCGGAGCCTGGGCAAGGGCGCAGATTTGACATGTAAATGATGTGGATAAGGTGGGAAGGTGGTGAGTTTGGTGCAGCGGCGCCTGTTCCAGCTCTGTGAAGGCTCAACGTACGACCTGCGGAAAGCCCCATCTTCGTCCTGGTCATGCTCAAAATCAGATTTGCACCCGGTGCATAATTCTGGCTGCTTGTCGCTTGCACGCACCATCTCCTCTTCTTTGTCCTTTGCCCCACGACTCAATTCGATGCTCAGTGACAAAAACTCCGCAAACCTCCCTTTGATCATGGCCACACGCCATTCGGGGTTGAATGAGAGCACGTACGCAGTCTCAGTCGCCGGATGTTAAATTCGGAATCACCGTTAACGAGAGCGGGAGTGAGACGTTTGAAAGGGATCAGGGAGTGCTGTCAGAGGAATGGACTTCGATAAGGAGGCCTTCGGCACTATGGGCATTCTCTGCTGGCGCGCGAGCGTGGCGGAAATTTTCCTTTAGTGTGGGTAGAGAAGTAGAGAAGGGGAACGCGCGGTGAACTTCGGAATTTACCTCTTTAAGCCTAGCTTTGTAATCTAATCACGTGTAAATTATAGTTCCATCCCAATTTGGCATGATAACTACAAGCACATTACAATTGTGTCGGTTAATTGCAATATCAACTGTAAGTCGGCTTAAAACTGGTTGGGACACAAGCAATAGATGTCTTAGTCGCGATTCATCACTTGTATACGATCCTGGCATGGGATGCCCGTCTCGAGATCAGACCCGACCCTCAGCAGCAGCAGTATCATGCAGGTCGCACTGGCGCACAGCAAGAAGGAAATTCGAAGCATCCTGGACTTCTTTTCGTGCACTTCCTCTTGTGGGAGCGACTTGACAGATGATTTGGTGCTCGGAGAAAGCCGAGACCCTGATGGTCAGTGCTTTCGGCAGGGCAATATTGCGTCTTTGGGTGCAGACGGTCAAGTAGCCCGTCACATTTCTGTGCGCTGTCTGATGGAGAAATAGCCCGTCTCAAAAGGTTCGCAAGGCCATCGAAACTGCCATGCAGACTTGTTGTAAAACAATAACCGATATTACGTGATAGTTTTACCTTCCATAAAGGGAAATATATTGCATGTTTAGAGAAAACAGCTCGGAATTGTGATAACATTGTCCTTCCGCTCCCTATAAGGAACAAGTAATTCGGATAAAGGGCCACGCTGCGCAGCTTGAATCTGACGAGGTGCGCGCGGGAAACTGTTGTCGTGCGATAGCCTCGCTGGTCGTTGGACCGCCCATGCTTCCCGCCTCGCCATTCTTTGCGCAACTGTCCATTCCGTCCCTGAAACACTGCCGCTCACGCTCGCAGAGCGCACACATCGATCGACGTATTACGCTCTCTGTGCGACCAGAATCCATACTGTCAAGGGAATGGGCATGGAGCCTGTCGGCGTTGACTTTCGCCGAGCAGGCAGTCGGGGGAACGTGCGTTCGTTGCAAGGATGTGGTAGCCTGTAATGACGTAAAATGAGTGGGAAGGTGATCGCAGCTCCAAATAATGTAAGCGAGTGATCGGATCATGGTTGACACAGGAGTGATTGACAAGCGACGGACAACGCGAAGCGAGGCAAACGAGTTCCGAGTGGCGCGGCGTGGCTTAATGGCCAAAGACATCCTAAGAGTCAATTTGGTGAACCCAGGCATCCATTAAAGAGCTCTTTAGCAGTGACGAAATTATGAAGGGTTGCGCTTCATTTGAGAAATTAACAGTAATCTGGAGTCATTCAGTATTCCGTGCCATGAACCACCAAATAGTACATTCTGATAGCTCGGTGAAGACAGAAAATAGTGGGACATCACCTGTACAGCGATTCGCGGGAGTTGTGTGCCTTAAATCCTGCATGTGCAACCATAGAGATGTCTTGATAAGCCAATAGAGTACGTGTTGCCAATTTCACATCCGGAAGAGCACCTTGAAGAAAGTCCCTCGGTCAGTCAAATATCAGAGCAAAGTTCGCATACAAGACGGCGTTGAAAGTGTGCCGAAAAGAAAATGATGGGATGCCACTCGCTCTCCTGGGCGGTAGTGATGTCGGCAATTCAATGCATGGTAAGTGTGTAGTACTTGAGGTTTTATAATACAGTGAGGAATGTTGATAGAATGCTAGATAGTAATGAGACTACCGTTTGAAGCACGGCTAACGTGTCCAAGACTCCGAGTTACTCGGAACGTTCGGCGACACTGACCGAAACTTATTTCATGATTGGTCAGTGCGAAGATCCTGGAATCCTGGCATTGATTTCAAGCCGCTCGACAGCGGCTTAGTTCTATATCGGCATTCAGGAAGAAGACCTATTGACGAATTCGGGTGCCTTAGGTAGTCGTTCACAGAGACGCTCCTAAAATATATTTGTTGAAATATGAGGAGCGAGGTCGCCAGCAGTCGCGCACAGAGGTGTCCGTTGGTCCGTTGGCGGTGGTGGGCCATCGGCAAACGCAATATAGTCAGCGGCCTAATCTACCCGATTTGTCTTTAACCTCCTAAATTAGTTTCTGCTCGTTCGCGAAATTCCAACGGAGTTGACGGTTGCGCTTGCCCTGAAACGTGTCTCAAAAGGCAAGGGCAGTTAGTGTTTGAAGGTAGAGATCTCGCCATTTTGAGAAGAATGCATCACCGCTCAGTATTGGTACCTGGACGCGTAGCCTGACTTGACAGTATAAAATGTCGTGCTGCAACGACCCATCCCTCCATCTACAGTTCACCCAGCGACAGAGACTTCAAGTCACCCTCAAAGACGCCTTTTATCCATGAAATTCTCCGCACTTACCATCTACGTGGCCGCCATTTTGGCAGGCCTCGCTGCGGCTAGTCCTGTCGCTCAACCCACTGGCACGCTTCACCCCATCTGCGACCCCGTATGTGTTCCAGGCGTGACAATCAGTTCAAACGGGTGTCATTGCCCTTGAGGTGAGTAAGAGAACTGATCGTGCCAGAGAACAGCAACATGCTTACCCGAAAGTGTAGCTTCTTATACACGGCGCTACGAACGACTCCAGTGTCAGTCCGCAATGTGATTTTCCGCGAAGATGACGATGAAGATGGGTTATAGTGGAGTCTTTAGTAGTAGTTGATGTCGAGTAAATCAATGCATTGAGGTTACGGCCAATACGCTGCAGTGGCGTTGCTAAAGTGTGCCAGTCGTCTCAATAAAGTTCGGTCGTGGACGTGAAATTTGGACGCGACGCGTCGAACACGTGACGTACCACAACACGACTCCGCTTCGAATCCGAGCTCCGATTTGACGTGAATTATACTTCCATCCGGCCCCAATTCTACCCACAAGTCGAAGAAGAAACATGACAACTCGAAACAACGACATTATCGAGATCCTGAGCGATGATGAGTCCCCGGCCCCAAGAATGTACGCGGCGTCGGCTAATAACGGCGCCGGTGCACGAAACGCGTCCAGCAGCGGCGCGCCGAAGCTTCCGAGGAGTCGGATCCTCGCGGGAAAGACCTTCGCGTTTAGAGGGACCTGGCTTACCATGACTGCCGATCAGGCGGAGGAGCTATGCAGAATGAATGCCGGGTGAGCATTACTTGCCTGCCTAGTACATTGTGTCTCAGCTTGTCTGTCTGAAGAGAAATTACACGTGCGATCACCGAGCGTACAGCCTACGTTGTCATTGGAGGGAAGGGTACAAATCAGAACACCAAGAAACTCGCTGAGCATGGCGCAACGCTTCTCTCCGAGGGTGATTTCCTCGGCATGGTCCTCGCGCAGGGCAACGCGAACAAGGAGAACGCGTCGCTCTCCTCTTCAACTTCGGGCTACAAACGAGATCTCGAAGAGCCTGCGGCGGGGCCTTCCAAACCTTCGAAAGCGCGTAAGTCGGACCCGAAACCACAAGCAGAGGAAGAGGATATGAAATGGTTGCACTATTTCCTGGCCGACGGAGAAATACAAATGAAAGGGAAGACGTTGGTT
Organism: Phellopilus nigrolimitatus; assembly: GCA_021029095.1. NCBI lineage: Eukaryota > Fungi > Basidiomycota > Agaricomycetes > Hymenochaetales > Hymenochaetaceae > Phellopilus > Phellopilus nigrolimitatus. Next base: position 81,141 of record JAJOHG010000102.1, read on the forward strand.
GCATATGATTGCGGCGGGCAGGTATACAAAGCACAGCGCGGAAAGAGCGCGGTAGAGCTGCTGAGGAAGTTCAACAAGTTCTTGGAGGATTGTAAAGGAGTAAGTCTGTAGCCGAAGCAAGCGACAGAGTACCACTAACTGTCCACGAATGATTTCTTTCAGGAGTACCATCAGTTTTTGTAGACAAATTCCTAGTCAAAACTCAGCGAAGTTAGGCTTGTGACAGATGAAACATCTTTCATCAGATTAAAGAATGGACATGCCGTTTCTTTGGCTCTAGCTAACATATTCTTGCTTATTGCATGTTATTCGCCTGTTGTCTCATACAGCCTCTATCATGTAACATATTGCATATTTTTTTGAAAGCGATTAAAATTTGCAGCGATGGCACTATACACATCTCTCTAATACAGTAAATTACAAAGCATGAAAAACAACCCGTACATGTCGCTCACCACAAGCATTACACACCCCATCAGGCGCCGCTCCCAAAGTCAAGGAAGAAAAATCATAAAGTCATCAGGAATCTACCTACACACTGCGATCCAGTCCTAAACATGATTTTTCGAATCCTTCTCAGAATCGGTCTCCTCGCCCACAGTGGCGACCACGGTGTCCTCACCAGGTTCACCCATCTGGGACGTATCCCACCCGTGCTCTTCGAGGTACGCGCGGAACGCCGCGTCCTCCTTGATCATGCCGTCTTGTGTGAGCGGTTTGATGAAGAAGAATGTTATAAGCGCTGAGACGACCGCAAGCCCGGAGCCGACCCAGAATGGGCCCGTGTTTCCGCGCACAGACGAAGCGCCGCCAAAAGCTACAGTATTCAGAGGTGTGAGAAGGGGCGTCTCTATTTTTAGGACGAGTAGCAGATAGAACTGACCATCAATCATGGGAGGGAAAGCCCAGGTACCGACGAAAGCACCGATCTTGCCCACCGCAGCAGCAGCACCGTAGTACTGTCCGCGGACTGCAGTAGGGCCGCTCTTTGCAGCTAACATACCGAGGCAATTTCCAGGACCTATTCAATGTCCAATACTCAGTTCCGGTCAATTGCTCCAAGCGATCAGTAACTCCAACTTACCGACTTCGCCTAGGCTGAGGAAGATACCGTACACAACGGCGAATGCCCCGATGTGTTTCGAGAGCGGTACGTATGCGCCGCTCATGATGAACCCGATGACCGCCTGTGAAAGCAGCCCGAAGATCATTGTATATTTCGGGCCGAGGTAGTCGACGATGAACGCGCCGCCGAGTGTGCCCGGCATGTAGAAGAGGTTAATTACAACATTCCAGCCCAGAATGACGGTAAGCGAGTCATTGCCCCCGGTGATGCTATTTAAAGTAGATGTGGTAAATCGAAAATTGCCCTAGTTATGAAATATAAGGGACGCACTTATTGACGACAGTCGAGCTGTAAATGCCGAACTAGAAAGAACAGATTTTAGCATTCCATTCATAACCAACCAGAAATCAAGAGCAAGAAACAATGTACCGGATATACGATAAAGTCGTAAATAAACCAGGAAAGGCAAAGCGCAGACAGGCCCTTCCAGTAGCGCTTGAGTATAAGCCGATACGGGATGCGGACGTTTTTCATGGAATCCTTTTTGTAGCGAGTAGGATTCTCCATACGCAGTCGCCAAAGGAAGACAGCTGCAGCAGGAACCACACCGAGGCCCAGAGAGAGACGCCATACTGCACGGAGATGGTTATTTCCGAAGCTTTACGCGCGCGATAAGCAGTGCGACATAGCTCAAGACCAGATATTCGAATACTCACATCCAGAAGAGAACTAGAGGCACGAAAGCGGCGACGACAAAGCCAAAATCGATCATGGAGTCTAACAAAAGATGAGATGAAAAATAAATAAAAACTGCTGCAGATCGTCAAACTTACTCGTAGCGAGTGCAAACCAGCGGTGCTGAGCATTCTTCGCGATTCCCTCCTCTTCCGTCTGCTCAGAAGCAGCAACAGATCCGCAAGGATATTCTGCACCAATGCCGATGCCCAATAAGAATCTGTTTAATTTCATCTTTATCAAAGTACTTCCACTAACACACAGATCGCGTACTTACCGGCATGCGCTAAGCATGGCGAGCGTGCCTTTCAGACTATGGTGTGCACCCGAAGAGGCGGCAGAAAGTCCCGAGAAAATCATGACTATGACGGTAGCAGTCATCTAAAATATTAAAAGAATGTCAGAAAAGTGAAATGATTAGAAAATGCATATTTCAAGAGAAATCAAGTAAATAATAATAAAATCATTTGAAGAAGTTTGTTAGCCGTGGAGATCAAAATACATCACTAGATGACTTCACACCGGCGCTCAAAAATGCACCACCGCATGGCTCACGAACCCACTTCCTATCTTTAAATTTAGGAAAAGGACTGCGAGCCTCGACCCTGGGCGCTCTTCCAACCACTGGTCACCCCCTATCAAACTCAGGATGACACCTCCTAAGAATCGAAAACAGAAACATCACTCTCCTCGCACACGTTCGCTGATGCCATACTCCGAGCCCACCGACAAAAAGGAACGTAAAGTACAACATCAACTCATGTGCAAGAGGTGTCCCCTGAAACTGACATGACGAAACAGGGGTAGGAAAGATAGGAAAGAAAGGAGTATAAAATCGTATCAAAGAGAGGGGCTTACCATCCCGAACTTGCGCCCGAACTTGTCCGAAATGTAACCGAACGTCAACATCCCGACGACCGTGCCCGCGAACGCCAGCGAGCTGACCGTCGTGCTATAGTTGTCGTCGGTGACTTCGGTGCCATATACGCGTTTGAGAACTGGAGGAGACGAATTCAAACCCCGAGACAAGCGCCAGATGATACCAGGCTTACTTGTGTTCACTGTACCGAATAACGATCAGTAAAGAGAATGCAAGAAGTTAGAGCTGCCTGTGCGTACCTTGTCCTATGACCCCGTTGGCATATCCTTCACTCGCCTCTCTTAGACAAGATTTGACTAGTTTCACGTATTTACTCACCGTCGGAAAACAGAGCTGTCCCACAACTGAAGTCGTGTTCGTAAAAGATGCTCATTCCTCTGTATACATAAAAAAGGCACATACGCAAAGATCATGGAAATTTGGGAGAGCCCAGGCTTGGCTTTGACGAGTTCAGCCATTATAGCAGGCGGACTCGACAGGCGTCGAAACAGACAGAAAATCTGGGAGATATGGTGGAGAGGAGCTCGAAGGCAAATAGCTGAGAAGCATGCTGAAGTATATATACTCGACAGTCAAGCAGGGCCGCTTCGATAAACAAATGCCAGTGTGTTCCTTCAGAACCCAGATCAGGCAGGCACCACACGTTCACGAACGCCGGCGATCATTGATCCGGTGTTTTCAAATCATAGTCGACGCACGTTTGATAACACTGTACGTACTTACTTGTAAATTTAAGTTTTTCTCGATGTCGGGTCTTATGGTCAACCGTGATCCTAAAGTCAACGTCCCCACAAACGTCCCCACAAACGAGACGAAAACTGGACGAGCGTTGGAAAACTGTGAGATCATCGTTGTGCTGTTATCATACCTTATCGTCGAGACTGTTGGGATAAGAGATCTGGATCTTGGCACCCTTCATCAAGGAAATGAAATAGACTGTATAATCAGACGAAGAGACTTGCTCGGACATCGCAGCTCGAACATGTAGGATAATTCGACGCATTCGCAACACAATATACGGTGAACATGAAGAAAGAAAAAAATTGTAATGATTTAATCAGCATCGCAGCACCTATTAACGAGTTTGAATTTCTACACAGGATAACCCGGTGCCTCGGAAGCAAAATATGACCATGAAAATGTAACATTGAGATGCTAATGTTGCATGGCCTCCCCGGCACCTGCACTGACAGGTGCAACACCAGTCGTACCCTGTCCCGTCTTCACGAGCTCGCCCCTGGATAGAAGAAAAATGCGTAAGATATGTGAAGGGATGAGTGAATGATTTGTGGAAGTAGATGTGATAATGATAGCAACAGAAGCTCCGAAAAAAAGGTTCAAGATCGAATGAACGGGATGAAGATGAAACAAGACGTGTCGGCGCGAAGAAAGATAGAAGAACCGCAGTGAAAAGTACGGAATCATCAGTGACCCCACATGAGTCAACTTCCAGGAACGGGATTTGGAAAAGCGCCGCATAGAGCGACCAAGCAGCGCATACCCAATGAAGAAAGTGGCCTTCTAATTGTGCGAGGAAGCATCAAGGTCGATATAATGTTTGATAAACGTATGGCGACTGCTATTGGGATGGGGAGAACGAAGCGGGAAGCAAGATTTCCGCGGGCAAAGGAAAGAAAGATACAGTAATTTAGCACGTAAACTCACCTCAGCCGCACACTGAATTCATCCTCAACATCATCGTCGTCCCAGTCATCCTCCCATAATTCGTCGCCACCGGATCTCGCAGCACCAGGTGCTGTCCCCCCAAGATGCTCAAGGTCTGTCTGCTTGTCATCCCAATCTTCAAAATCAGAAGGCAAAGCACCGAGTCGGGATGATGCACAACGGAGTGGCGTGAAAGGAATGAATGGCAGAGATCCAGGACGAAGAGAGCGTCAAAAATGTTTAGCGGTATGTAAACTTGCAAAAACGATGCCCATCTCTCACCTTGCACACCGAACTCCTCAAACTCGTCATCTTCCTCCAGGCCGCTGACCTGCGACTGCTGAGGCTGTTGCTCGGACGTTTGCTCATCCAGTCCTAAGTTGTTCTGGGATGGCTTTGAAGTGGATGCATTTGTAGACGACATTCCGGACAATTAGCTGCCTTCAGGAGGTGCTCTCGGAGAATGGACGTTGCGGTGTTGAGGATGGTACTGTAGAAGGATTGCAGGGATGAACGCGTAAGTCTATTGGACGCGTGACGCGTCCTGATGGCACCGTGAGAAAACTGCTGATCTGGATTATTTGGTCTTTTTTGAACTTTTTCAAGTCTTTTCAAGAGGCCCTCTGTATTCTTCCCCCTGTATTCTTCCCCCGCTTGTTTTCGATATTCTTACTTTCTTGGTAGCAAACTCAAGGCGTCCCCCTCATAGTCCAGCCAAAATTTGTACTGGCCCCGTCTTCGACCGACTTCCCTGGATACATTCCTCTTCCTCATATCACTGACTTTCGAAACGTCGAAGAGTCTCCTATGAAGCTAGTAAAGAAAAGAGACCGAATGCCGCTCTGGCCGCACGCCACAGCCGCTCTGGGACGCGCCCCAGTCGAGTCCCTACCACGGACGTCCGACAAGATTTGACTCCACTGCGCGTTCTCACTCTTCTCACGTCGACGATATATCAAACTTCTGAGAATGTCCCATGTATTTTCATGTGCATGGCAACGTCACCGCAGACAATGCAACCGGACTCTTGATCAGCTGTCATCCTGCCTTCTCAAAGTCTCCTGCTGCTTCTAGGCGAGATTCAACTTGCAATCTCGTCCAATTGTGGCTATCTTTAATGCTTCTTACTGAGTACTGAACTTACGCGGGCGTCTCTCCTGTAATACATAAGAACAAGCCTATCTCATCACTCGGGCCACTGTGCTTTTCTTGGCATCTCCCTCTTCTCGTCTGAGTTCATTTCTCCATGGCTTTTTTCAACCGCAAAGCAGTACGACAGGATACTTCGGAGACACTCGTCAATTCTCCAACATCGCCTACCCGCTTGCTAGGCGGGTCGACCACCGAGCGACCGGAAAAGAAGCATACGAGGAGCTTCGGAAATATAATGGACAAAATGGGGTCGATGGATGAAGGAGACGGCCCTCACTCTGCTTCGTCGCCGGAAGCACAGACGAAGGACATACAAAGATCTCGGAAAAGAGGCGATACAGGAATGACGCTGGTAACGAGCCCCGACGGTTATGGGGGAAAGTATGATATGGCAGGCGGCGGATACGATGCTGCGCTGGTCAAGAGCCCGATCTCGCCTGCGACGACCATGTCGACGCCCCTCAGCTCGATGTCCTCGAGCACTTCCGTCTCGCAGTCGCAAGGGTCGCTCATGTCGTCGCCGCCCACGTCACCCGAAGCACCCCGCTTGCGGAAATTCGCGTGGCCATTCTCGAAGAAGTCGCGAAGAGCAAGCGGCTCGACGCTCGGGGCGACGTTCGAGGCGACGTTCGACTCAAAACGGTCGAAGGCGATGCTCGTGGCACGCACGACCGCCAACATCGCGGAGGCGGCCAATCTTCCATACCTTAAAGGGGTCGCCGGAATCGTGTCGCTCATCCTAGAATACGCAGACGTGAGTTTCTTAGAACCCCTTTTGTTCTTTGCCTTCTGTCGATCTGCAGGCCCGATCATGTTTATCAATATACTTGATGATGATCTTTAAAACGGCTGGCGCTGACTGGTGCTAATGTTGACATGACGAACAGGGCGTCTCCGCGAACAAGGAGAACTGTTTTCGTATCATCAGCAACGTCATGCGGCTTCTGGACGTACTCAATAAGAAGTTCGAGGAGTTGGATGGAAAGCACTCAAAGAAGCTTGAAAGCCAGGCCAAACAACTTAAACAGTGTGTGAAGATATGTCTCTCAATGGAAACTTCTTTTTTTAATATGCATCATTTGTTTGCAGCTCGCTCGAGTTAATTCATCTCTCCATGAAAGCACTTTCGGATCGAAAGCGTGGCTATTTCTCCAAGTTCACGCAACAAGAAGAGGACAAAGTAATCATACAGAAATGCGAAAAGGAATTGGACGCCGCCTTCAAAATATTTTCGGTTTGTTAGCCCGTCTCTGAACTCAACTCCGTCGCTTATCTTGATGTGCTTAGCTTCAGACATTGTTGGAAGTTCGAACATCCCTCTTGACTTTTGAAGTCCAACTGGACCAACTGCTTGTGAAAATGATGGAACAGCTCAAAAGCCAAAACATCGAAATTCTGGAGGCGATTCGAAGCTCGAGGGGAGGTTGCACTCGACCTAAGTTGCCCGGCATGAATGACGAGGTATGTCCGCTTTCAGAAACACTTTGTTCTTTGAACTTCTCTTCTATTCTGATGACAATGGAGGCGATGCAATTGAGCTACTATCTCACAGCATGATTTGCAGCAAGAAGAACACCATTCACTTTCAGCGGCCCAAAGGTACGTACAGCGGAGTTGTCAGTAGCACGCGCTGATTGCCTGCACCCGCTTTTCTAGAGCTAGTACATCAACAACCCAAAGTGCGCTGGATAAAGCAGTCTTGTCTTCGCCCATCTTACCTTCTTCGCCGAAGATCTTTCATGGCCGCCAGGAAGAATTGGGGAATCTTGTCGATATTGTGACGAAAAATGCTCCTGCACGCATAGCGATCCTTGGGACTGGAGGAATGGGTATAGCTATCTTCTATAAAACGCATTGCCTGCAGTGCTGAGTCTTGTCTTATTCGACCACATAGGGAAGTCGACACTTGCACTTAAATTACTTCATCACGAAGACGTCAAGAATCAGTACGATCAGCGGCGATTCTTCATACCCTGCGACTCGGCGTTGTCAGTGGAGAGCCTTATCTCCGAGATGGCAACACATTTCGGGCTTTCCGGTAATCAAAGACACACCGACACGCGCCGAGGAAGGGAGGCTGAAGTCCTGTTTTTGCTGTCCAGCGCCACCCAAAGTCTCCCTACGATCGTCGTCCTCGATAACTTCGAGGCTCCCTGGGAACTTTCTTCAGGCCGCGCGGACGTGGAGGCCTTTCTGGGTCGCCTCGCGGATCTTCAGAATGTGGCGCTTGTCATCACACTTCGAGGGTCGGAGCGTCCGCGGGGTGTGGACTGGAGCCGCCCGTTTCTGCCGCCGCTACGCGAACTCAGCGCGCAGGCGGCGCGAAGTCTTTTCATGTCAATCTCAGACGCGCCGTATCGCGACAGCTACGACGAGGGCGCGCGCGACGAGTTGGATGAGTTACTCGATCGCTGCGGCCGGCTGCCGCTCGCAGTGGAGCTGATGGCCAGGCTTGCTGAGCCGGGTATGGAATCCGTTTCGGTCCTCATGCGACGCTGGGACAGAGCAGCGCGCGGCACGTCCATGCTTAGCCGGGGTGACCGCCGCAGCGACAGTTTAGAGGTGTCGATCGAACTGTCGCTCAACAGTCCGCGATTGGCAGAGGAACCAGATGCATGCACTCTTTTGAGTATCCTCGCGCTGCTTCCTGATGGCATCGAACGAGACGAGCTCGCACTCGCTGCCCCGCATGTACAGGATGTGGATGCATGCATTGCGGTGCTCCTCAGGACCTCTTTAGCGTATCGGGTCGGTCGCGAGCGGCTCAGGGTTCTGGCACCTATCCGCGAGTATGTCGCTGCTACCCGCAAAGCCCAGCATAACCATATCCGCCAACTCGAGAAGTATCACTGGGATCAGCTCAGTCGGGAAAGAGAAGGCGTGCATGGCTATTATAAGGACGACGACCTCAGGCGTGTGCTCTCCATGCTTGGGAACATCGAGAGCCTTATACAAAGAGCTTTTCTGGAGCGTCCTGTGTCCCAAGAGGCTATCTGCGCGGCTATTGATTTAGCATACTTCTCTTTGCAGATGGCATTGGGCAAGCCACGATTCTTAGAAGAGGCCCTTACATATGCGAGGCAGTCGCAGAACAGGAAACTGGAGGCTGACTGTCTGTGTGCGATTGGCCGAGAAGCCCGTCTGTTTCGTCTTACGAAAAAGGATGTTGCGTCCAAGGACAACTTCCTTAGAGCTCTCGATATATATAAAGAGTTAAAAAGCAAAATTGGACAAGGCGAATGCTACCGACAACTGGGACTCATGCAGTACAGTGCTCGTGATTTTGAAGAGAGCCGGAGGTCCTTCGAGAAAGCACTTGAGATACACCGCGAGGCAAGGGACCTTGACGGAGAGGTACATGCGACTTCCCTTCTATCCTGAGCACATAAATTGTCTGCTAAATCCAAAACTTAGGCAAGCACCCTGCTCTTGATTGCCAGGAGCTGCCGCGTCCTGCAGCAGACATCAGAAACGCTCACGCATGCAAATGCTGCTCTGGGCATACTTCGCACCGAGCTTCACAATCCCGTTCTGGAAGCACGATGCCTGGAATTTCTTGGGAGCGTACATCTCTCCGTTCTCTGCGAGTACACCGTCGCAAAGGAGCTCCTCGCGGAATCGTTGCGCATCTATGACGCTTTGCTCCTGCAGGATTCGTCGCACGGGATGGACGCCATAGTGTCCAGTGGCGAACTTGCGCTAATTTGTTCTAGATACAAAGAGGCAAAGGACGCTTTCAAAAGAGCTGTGTCGAATTATGGCAAATTGCAAAGACGCGACCGGGAGGCGTACGCCCTTGTGAGCCTGGGACTCGCTTGTCTTGGACTAGGTGGCGTCGAGGAAGCATCTAGGCACGTCATCGCTGGTCTGGCAATCTGGCAAGACATTAGAAATAGTTGGGGAATTGGGATCAGCAAGCGCGCTCTCGGAGACGTCGCGATGAAAGATGGTGCACACGCGCGTGCTGAAGAAAGGTACACCGAAGCGTTGGCTGCTTTCAATGGTGATTCGGCGCACTGGAAATTCGAACAGGCCGAGTGCCTCCTCAAGCTCGGAATTCTGTTCGTGCGTACAGACCAAAGAGCAAAGGCATCAGAGAATCTCTCGAACGCGCTACTGCTCTACCGAGAGGCTGCGTGCCCTCGGGGTGATGCTGACTGCCTTCGGTATATTGGTGAACTGGATCTGGCAAGCGGGGATGACGACTCGAGGAAAAGAGCACTGTCGAGTCTCATTCCTGCGCTCGACGGATTCAACGCGATGGGGCTGCAGAGGGAGATGCAGGAATGTGCATCACTCATAGCGGATGCATATCGCGCACTTGGAGACGAAAAGCAGTCGAGGAAGTTCCGAAAACAAGGCCTTCAGCAATTGCAGATCGGGTAGTTCTCTGCGTAGTCCTTCCTCATCGCATTCCACCCATCTCTTTCGTATTTTCGCGCTTCTTGCCTCTTGTTTTCTTGAGCAGAATTATTTTCGAAGTTGTGTTACAAAGTACGATGTACAGTATGACGCCCGTGATAAAAGTTACAAAGCGTTGATTTCTTCATCATCTCCGTGCACTTCAGATGGCACCCTCCTGTTCGAGCGCCTGGTCGAGCTGGCGCTCCTGCTTGTAGGCATCGTTCTTGGCGCCGCGGCCGCGGGTGCGCCCGCCAGCCGTCTCGCCTGCGGTCGCGCGCAAGTCATCAGCCTCACCTGTTTCGAACAATCAGCGACACCGAAGAGAAAGTACTAGTGTGAGGGACATACGCTTTGAAACGCGGCCGGTGGCATCGCTCTCTGCGGCTTCGCGGTCTTCGCGGACGTAGTCGACGTCGGTGGACTGTTCGTCGGCGCCGCGGGCGAGGAGCTCGGGGTCGGCGCCGGGCGCACTTGGTTTGTACTCGGCATTGTTCAGGGTGGACATGATTACGAGGCTGAGTGGCGTTTCGAGTTGTAACAGTGAAGGTGGGGGCGTGTTGTTGGGTCAATGTGGGCCGCTGGCGAGAAAGGAGAGCATTATATACTCTTCCTTCATGTTATTGCATCATAAATTACAAGCATGCCCGCCGCGTAGCGTCACGGCGTGTCAATCATGACGAGGACTCGCGCGCAAGCGCAATAAAGCGCGGTGGCGTGATAAATGGATACATGATCGACGCGTCGATCAAGAAGATACTTTCGCGGCTGAAGTAAGCAACAACAATTTGGTAGTAACACATACAGCTTGTAAACATCGACGACGCGTAAATAATCAAATAAAATACAGATATTAAGGGAGCGGAGATGTGTATATTTCCCTAAAGGATGCCGTGGAAAGCGCGTTCAGTCGTTTACTCTAGGAAACAATAGTCCGAAGAGGAATGAAGATACGCGTTCAGAGTCACAGTCAGGAAAGTCCTTGCGAGTGACATATTCACCCCGAGAAGCAGCATCATTAACAGTACAAGAAAAAGAGACAGCAGAGCAGCAGACACATTCACACTTGAGCCACCAGCTACTATGACCAACGCCCGCGTACACCGTACTGTCCTTGTGGACTCGCGCTGGAGAGGTTGGCGAGTTCAACAGTGTGAGAGACGTCAAGAACTGTAAGACGCCGAGCGATCGCAGACCTGCTCGAGTCGCCCACACCACTCTTCGCTCCAGATCCAGCAGGCCTCCCTCGCCTTCTTTTGATATCAGAGTTGATTGAAGGAGGTCTATCGACATCATTTGAATCGATTAAATAGTTATCGGCAGGATCCACATAGCGTTTATCCCGCTGGCTAGATGGTGACTGCTCCGCATCCGGAGCCCATGCCATCCTCTTGCCTTGCGAGTTCCCTTTCCTCACAGATGAAACATGTGCTCTTCCGCGTACCTTCTGTCGTTTCGAAGGAGCTATCGGCGTCGGCGCAACGTCATCGTCTTCCGCGAAGTCGGTAGGTGCCTTTTCGTCACCTCTCAAATGCATATCGTTTCGTGGTCTCCGGGTAACTCTTTTCGGTAGACTTTGCGGCGTCAGTGGCAGATCGTCCACTACCTTCTGAGGAATACGGGTCGGCGCGACTGTGGCAGAGAGAACAGGTGAAGACAATGGAGTAAGAGTCGACGCGCGGGACAGAGAGAGGGAGGCAGTGTAAGAGGCAGGATAGCTGGACTGGCGATCTTCTGTCTGCACCGATTGAAAGAGACTTTGAGAAGATGTGCGTGAGTGGAAGCGTGCGCAGCAGTCGCAATTGAGGGAGATAGGATATGGACACGGGCATGGCGAGGGAGATAAAAAGCTAAGCTCTCCTTCATCATCGTATATATGTCTGAGAGAATGCTTTCTCTTCCTTCCACCCTCCTTGGGAGAAAGGGGCGGAGAGTTCAGCCGAACTCGCGACATCGATGCAGCAGTATTCGCCAACATGTCAAGTGGAGAAACAGCTTCGAGCCGCTGCTTCGAGTTAGAACTTCTTTGCTTTTCAACGGTCGACGAGGAGCTGCTATAGCTGCTGGAAAGAGACGGGGGGACAGTAGTTGCGATCTCTGGTACTATCCGCGCTCTCATTGCATGAGGAGACTGCGATCCAAGAGTCGTCGATGACCGGTTGCGGAAGTTTGGCGAAACGGCGACAGTCTTCGTTTTCACTGATGGAGTAACTACAGACGAGGCCACCGTCTCCTTACTTTTTGACGTTTTGACGCTCTTAGCAAAGCTTCGCTTTGGAGGCGATGTAGGCGATGGTGGTATAGGAGAGTGGTCTGCCGAAGGATCATGGACGATTAGTGTTACGCGTCGACGTTTCGTAGGCGGGACAACTTCGATTGTCGGTGCAGATCTTTTCTTTCCCTTAGCCATTTGTTTTTTCGACATCCCCACGATTACTTTCTCCCTTTCTGCCTTCTCCATATCCTTAGCTTCCTTATCGATTCTTTTCTTCTCCTCCCGTTCTCTTCTCTCTTCTTTTGCCCGTTCGTCCCTTTCCAACTTCTCCGTCTTCTCTTTCTCTTCGCGCTCCATCTCATCCCGGATCATCCCTGCGAAGACTTGCGCATCACCTTGTATCCATACATCAAAGACGCCGTCCCACTCACGTGTCGGCACGGGAAAGTCAAGATTGACATAGATCGTCGTAATCGGGCGCATTTCCGGCGGCGTCTCGGAGGATGACGCGACTTCATCGTCCGCCGCTGGTGAGCGACGTGGAGAGGGCGTGGGCGATACCATCGGTGTCGGCGTCTCAGCCGGGGTAGACAGTGCTGTAAGCTTCGCCAGTGCGACCTGGTGCGCCTTCTCTGCCCTGGCGGACTCTCGTGCCTTGACTGCTTTCGAAAATTCGCGCACAATGCGCTTCGTCCCGGGAACGCGGAGCGATGTTCCCACAACGACAAGCACGTCCGCGCCGCTGCGACCCTTTCCCTTCGAGCTACCCGTAATGTCTCGGCGCACGATGGCCCCGACGTCTTCCCCATCTCGATGGTCCTCATTGTAGAGCACAACACTCGGGCGGAGCTTCCCCACTCCGCGCGGGCGCTTGCCGACGAGAGAACGCGTCGCCTCTAGTGCTTCGCACTCCGGACAATCTGGCGGGACGCCTTCAAGCAAGGAAGCCAGGTGGTCAGACAGAGGAAAGGTGTGAGTGCAAGAGACGCAGTGCATCGTTTGCAAAGTACCGTGTAAAGGAATGCAACGAGGGGTTTCGCGTGAACTTGAAGAAGAGGCTTGTGGTAAGACGTCAATCGAGTTCTCTACAGGTGTGCTGTCAAGAGAGGCATCTCGAGTCGATACTCCAACGGAGTTAGATCCTTCCGACAAGTTCGCGTCCTCAATGGTCTGAAAAACTGCTCCCTTCGCTTTTGACTTGCCTTTCGCGCGTCCACTGTTGTGGTCAGGCAGGCCAAATGTCATACCTGCCTTCTCCTCGAGGGCGTCAATGTTTTGTGTATACACGCGAAGAAGCTTCCCGCGGTCATCCAGCTCTCGCAAAAGGTTGTGGAATGGCGTAGGGATCGCGTCGGTTGAGATACGCGAAAGGCGTGCCATCATCTGGCAAAAGAGAGCTGTCGTGCTTTCAGCCTGGCAGAAAAGGCGTCAAGTTAGCCAGTCAGACAAAACAACAAAACTGAAATCTCACGTTGAAAACGGATGCATCAAATAGATCCTTTCCAGAGGTCAGAACTTCTCTAGGATTTTCTTTCTTTATGCTTTGGAACAGACCATCGGCGGAGCGGAAGTCCGGTATGCCTGCTTGGACGGAGATGCCAGCACCTTTTACCAATAACGTAAATTACGCGTCATCCCTAGAAATCCTGTGTAAAACCAATAGTCCTCACCACAGACCACAGCGACACGCTTTGCCTTCAAGATAGTCTTAACGACCTTCGCAGAAAATGTGGCGGGATCGTCCACGGGCGATACGAAGGCAGGCCATGAGGAACATTGGGCTGTTCGGTCGAGCGGGACGAGGAGGGTCATGTCGCAGGCAGCAGCCTGAAGATGCAGCCTGATGCCCGTTGTGTCCTATTCAACGTCGCCGTAGCCGTCAGACGCTGGCGGCGTGGGCTCGTGGGGTGCTGTAACGCTGCTAATACAGCCCGGCAAACTCCGGTCTGCGACACTCAAGCCTCATGGCATCGACTTCTCAACAAGAGCAATTTTGTTATCTGCCGTAGCTTGCTTTATTCCAAAGGATTCTTGTCTTGTCATCCATGGAACTCATATGACGGCATTTTACTACCTGCAAAATTCTATCGAAATGTACCAGCTGTGCCTTCACTGGTCCGAGTCTACTGGCACTTACGTAAACTGCGGTGCCCTATTTTTTCGTTCTTCTTCCTCATTCTCCCCCAAGCTCTGGACGCCAATGTCGACAAAACGAAGAAAAAACTGCTGGTTGCACTGAAGATTATTTGATGAATCGGGAGCTTGCTCCGTGCCTGGTTGGTTCTGACATATGTATGTACGCTCTACTGGGATTTATATTGCGCGGGATTTACGTACTTCAGTATGAATTTGCAGCAAAAACGAATGTGTTTTTGGTCTTACTTCGACGAGTGGCCTGCCTCACATTATGGCACTCCCTCGTTTAACTCTTACTTCATTTCCGATCGTTGTCCTAAGCACGCGTTATACTTCCATTCAGTGATGCCGTTATGGCCAAGCTTGAAGGTGGCAGGGAATGAAATCAGCCTGCGCACGTTTCTCCCTACTAATTGCTTATATCTTCTCGCGCTTATCTTGGCGCGTTGTCGTATGGATGTATGCCCGCGCGGAAGTCGGCACGATGGTCTCGACTCTACTTCTGCGAATTTATCTCGGGCCTTTGGATTCAAGGCGAGTATTTGTCTCGCGTGTGCCAAGTGGAGTCGTCCGTACTGTTCCTTATTGGCAGTCCAAAACAGAGTACGTTTGCGATGAGTCAAAACACATTGTCTGCAAAGAATGAAAGAAAGCGTTTCTGGGCTTTGCCCGTTTCGCCTGTTTAACGTTCGAGCAAAGTCACGCACAACCAGCGGACTCAGACAAGTTTCAAACACGAATATCCAGCTGCATTATGGCCAGGTTTGCTCGACTACCTGTCAAACGTTATGTTTCTAATTTGTCGATTGCGCTGATTTGCTCTTTCCCCGTGAAGCTTGCTCGTCGGTGTGCAATGGGCCGATGTGCAGTGATTAGAGATCAAAAGGGACTAGCACATCGGCATGACACGCACATTAATATTGCACGCACATTGCGCCGCGGCTCACCGTGTATCATACTCATCTACCTTATAAGAAGGGGGCCAACAATTTCTCTTTCATCCATCAACCTCACAGGAAGAAGACATCATGAAAGACGCTCAAAAGAGTTCCTTCTTACCCTTCGACCCTATGAATGCCTCCAAGCAAAAGTGCGAAGAAAATAGTACTCGACAGTGACTCATGCTACGTCGCAATTCAGAAGCCAAAAGTAAAAACCGGCATTCCTGATACAACACGCAATCGCTATTCTTCACTGATGCTGCTGGGAAGGCAACATGCTACTACATGGATGGAGAACTTCAGATACGGCAAGTTGATACTATGTATGCAGAAACAGAAGACTCCGTGTACTTGGCGTACTTCAAGCTCTTATGCTATCAACCCAACAAGCTGGATTTGACCCAGGAAGAGAGGGATAGAACTGTCCTTTCAATCTGCCAAAGGATCGCCGCAGACGAACGTTCCAGAAGAGGTTCCGGAAACAGGATAGATAGATTTGCCTACTCAGTCCTCGGAGAATTGCCTGGCGTGCACCTCAGTGACATCAGTGACGCTTTGAAGTCCCTTGCTCATCTAGTGGACGCAGCGAAAGCAATGCAAAGGCACTTGTCTATTTGTAAAAGGAGACCTATGAATGCATGATTG
>JAJOHG010000103.1:0-96345 GCA_021029095.1 Phellopilus nigrolimitatus
TAGATGGGGTGTCGTCAGGCAGAACAGGAGACACTGAAGAAACGAGATGCCAGATAAGATGCAGTATTTATGGGTTCAAAAGGCTGCAATAGCGAACTCTCGATTGCCTTGCGTAGAAAGGAGAGGTGCGATTTCGAGCAGGTCAAAGGAAGATTGAGTCCCCGAGTATAACGTTCAGACATGCTTAAACACGCGGACGGACACATGTGCGTCTCTCGAAGGATGGCGCGACTTTACGAAGTCACTTGATGCAGGAAGGAGGCAGTTCAGCGACCAAGCATATAGCAATCCTCGAGAGATAAGAGAGGAAAGGTAATCTGGGTTGTGAATTGGGATAATACTGCTGCAACGTGACTGAGGCGCTTCTCTTCTGTAGAGATACCTTTTAGTTGAAGCAATTGGGTACTCTCGATGGTGACGGGCACGAGGCGGCGAATTTTCTGTCGAGGAATCCGGCCCATATCTGGCATCGCATGCTCTGAGCGAGCAATTATGAGAGTAGAGTAACTAGTTTTGTTGGCAACAGAGATGTTGAGATTGGGATGGCGACATCTTCGTGGCCGCTTGACGCAAACATCGAGAGTGACGGTGACGTCATTGAGTTCGCTCGGCTCAGCATGGCTCATGCTACGAACAATCTGGAAAATAAAAGGCATCGAAGAATTCGTTTTACTTTCTCCAAGCTCGACCGGCCTGGACTCTTAAAGGCTCAAGAAATCTATTTTTTTAATCAAGTGCGTGTTTGCTGACGCCGGCTTCTTTCTTTCTGTAGGCAACGCCCAACAAGATGCGGGCAAGCAGAAGCAGAAGATCAACGAGTGATCGCACCCGGACTCCATAGTGAACACGTCGCGTTGTATCCTACCCGTATTCTCTTAATT
Organism: Phellopilus nigrolimitatus; assembly: GCA_021029095.1. NCBI lineage: Eukaryota > Fungi > Basidiomycota > Agaricomycetes > Hymenochaetales > Hymenochaetaceae > Phellopilus > Phellopilus nigrolimitatus. The sequence goes on from JAJOHG010000103.1 coordinate 882, forward strand.
TCATAAATGCTCGTACGCACTACCTAAAGAAATATCAGACACCAGCTCTCTATTTGATCGTTATTCCGGAGTCCCTGAATCCGATCGACCGGACTTGAAGGGCCCTTCTTTCAAGAATTAAGACACTCTTTATCAGAACTTTGTATGTGACAAAAAACACACAAAAACTCGAATTTCCAGAGATACTCATACATTTATGTACATCGCATTCAGTATACGGAACTTCCCAGCCAAATCAAAACGCAATGCGAGACTAGCCAACCGACGTCCGCCGGGGCGCTCAACGTCTCGCGCTCTTCGCTCTCCCGAGCTCCCCAATACAAGAGCATGCACTTACACAAGCCAGGTTCGCACATTCACGTATCCAGAATGACGCGGTTGCACAACTGGGCTGGCCCATTGGCGAAGCATGTTGTCGGGGGACCGCGGGACCGAAGGCATGAAAATCAACTAATGTCGGGCGCGCGAGCGGCTGCAGCCACGACAGCCGAAACAAAAACAAAAAAACAAAAGCGCTAGCGGCCAGACCGCTTAATCGAGGAAGCCGGACACGGCGACCAGACAAACGCGTGCGAGCGCGTGTTCCGAGCTCTGCTCCCCACAGCCACATCCCGCCATTTCTCGATTTGGATGAAATGGAGTCCACAGAATTCGGTGCATACGCCGGTCTGGCCGGTCTGCATGCCCGCTGCGGAGCCGCTTCGGAGAAACGGCGGGGTCGGCTAGGGTGCAGAGCACTAAATCGTGCAGACCGAGGAAGGCTGAGGAAGGCTGGGGACGGGAACGGCGCGCCGCGCCGCCGTCTAGCGCGAGACGGAGGCTCCGTTCGCCACGTTCTGGGGAGCGAAGGTAAGGGCACGCGCGTAGGCGCATAACCGGACTTCCACGAATTGTGCACGTGAGGATGGGTGGGCCCGAAGACGCGAGGCCGTCTAGGCTCCACCCTGGAATGCAAACAAAAATGAGCCGGGCGTGCATCGACAAAATGAAAAAACGACCTCCTGTATACGATATGACTGCCGCCGTACACAGTTCTTCCCAGCTGCCACATGCGTGCGCCCTCCGGCCGCGCGCGCTCTTCGCACCACATCCCGCTTCCGTCGCTATTCCCGTCTGCCCAAGCGTTCGTTGATAGGAGAAAACAAGCCTCCGCGCACGACGCTCGGCGGCGAGCGCGCGCGGAGGCTTGGGTTAGAGACGTCGGGAGACGGGGTACGGACGGCGGGGCTGACTAAGGCGCAAATCGGCAACCAACATGCGACTTCAAGGAAAGGACGCGAAGCAACGTCATACGTATTCGAACGCGAGCGACAAGTATCGTCGGGAGAAATATAAAATAAAGGAAGTGTCGGTGGTCCATGCAGCAAGCAATAGCAGCAGTAATGAGTTGAGTCGGAGAAGCGGGAAAGGCACCTGAACGACAGCCGCCGACGCAGCACGTCCTCAGATTAAATCAATACATAGCCTTGTAATCGAATGAGTAGGACAGGAAACGCACATGGACGCATGAATCCTAAGAAAGCAAAACACCTGGATCTCCCATTCTGCACGGCACGCATCGGCAGCCCAATGCGCAATTCGAGATTCAACTATGCCAGGCCAGCGCACACAGATCCGGTCCGGGTGTAGTCTGTGCGGAGCGTACCTGGTTGGTTTCGATGGGCAGCCGCTTTGGGAGGGGGGGGGGGGGGGGGGGGAGAGAGGGGGGGAGGCAAATGAGCGATATGGCTGCAGGTCCGGTATCTGCGTGGAAGATGGTGACTGAGTCTAAACACATGCGTTATCAACCTGAAGACATAAGAAAAAGTAGCAGAGTCAGCCATGAATCTCAGGGAAAAGGACGACTTGTCAGGTCTCCAAAACCCTATCCATGAACACTCGCGACGACGCTCGTTCTCTGCTCTCTCGATGCCCGCCATTCATCCTATCAGTCTCCTCCAAGAGATGAGAAGCCCAAAGCTTGCGCCGTGGTAGACAGCTCAGGTCTAGAATACGACTTCGAGAGTGCACAAAACGGACATAAACCTGACGAGTCGCCCTGGGGAAGTCGCTGGCAGCTGGATGTCCCGAATCAAAGGTTGTTTTGAAGGACCTGACTATTCTGGGTTACCGCAAAGACGACAAAGAAATTAAATTGCAAGGCGATGAGCTTTCTGAGAAGACGCGTTGGGAGATGGGGCGCGAGATCACAGGATTAGATAGCGTGATTTTCTACGTAGGCCGTTTTTGAGGGGGTGAAGTACTGTAGATGGGGTGTCGTTAGGAAGGACGGGAGAAAGTGGAGACACGATGTCAGATAAGACGTAGTACTTATGGGGGGAAAGAGCTGATATAAACGATCTCTTGATTGCTCGGATTACACAAGATAGGTACGAGTTGGAAGAAGCCTGAGTTCCAGAAAATCACTTTCAGACATTCCTAAACACGCGGACGGACACATGAGCATCTCTCGAAGAATCGGGCGACTTTGTGAGGTCACTTGATGCAGGAAGAAGGCAGTTCAGCAACCAAGCTTATCGCAAGCTTCAAAAGATGCCAGATGGAAAGGCAGCTTGGGTTGTGAGTTTGGATAACGCTGCTGCAGCGTGACTGAAGCGCTCCTCTTGTGCGGAGATACCCTATAGTTGAAGCACGTGGATGTTCTCGACGGCGATGGGCACGAGCCGATGAACTATCTATCGAGGAATCCCGCTCACATTTGGCATCGCATGTTTTGAGCAAAAGTGGCGAGCAAATATGAGAGTTGAACGACTAGCTTTGTTGGCGAGTGGAAAGCCAGAGATGTTGAGCGTGGCCAACATTAGGAGTGCCAGTGACGATGACGTCATTGAATTCGCTCGGCTGTTGACAAGTCAGTGTGCTTGGAAAATAATAGACTTTGGGTGTGGGCCATTGCTACGCATGGCAAGTTACGATTCCTTTTTTTTTTCTCAGTCAATCCTTGCCATTTTCTTTAGTGTACATTAGAACACATGCATTCTGGACAAATAAGAAACAAAAACTATGTAAATGGGGGGCTGATTGTACATAATGACAGACAGTTGCATGTAACATGCTATCAGATTTCAATATACACAGAAACACGTATTCGGCCTTGCCACCGCCAGGCGCCGCCGAGCTGATGCCCGAGAAGATCGCGCTCTATTCGATTGCGCACGCGCGGTCGGTCTTCACGGTCAGCGCGGGTGCTGTGGCCGTCGTCAGCAGCGGCGAGTGCGCGGGGTGGATCGTCATCTCGCGCGCGCTGTGCGACCTCGGTTGGAGGCGCAGCCCGTTCTCCGTGGTCGCATCCTGTATCTCGACGTCATCCTGGTCATATGCGCCGGCGCCGATGGCGGAGCTGATGCTGTTGTCGCCGGAGCTCCACCCATCCCGGGCTGTCACTGCACGGGTGGCGGGACGCGTGTGGCGGAGGATGGTGTCGTGGAACTGGGAGCTCGGCTCGAAGTCGGGCTTCTTGGTGCTGACGGGGCCGACCTCGCCGAGCTGGCTCGCGGGCTGCCCGACGGAGAAGGTGAATTGCAAAGGCGATGTCGCGCATGTGCATTTCCCATGCGTGCTATTGATTAAGTAAGTACTTACCATCAAAATTCTGGTGCCGTAGTCGACTTCGAAATCGCCTAAGTCCGTCCTTCTTCTTCACCACCGTCACCTTGTTATTTTCGCCGCCGCCGTCATCCTCGTCCTCGTCGTTCCCACCGCCACCCTCGCCGCACTCCCCTCCCTCGTCCTCGCCGCCGCCCTTGTCGTCACTGCCTACCCTCGTGCATGCCGACCGCACGGCCTCAACCAGGAAGGAAAAAAATCTGGCTTAGAAGCTCGTGTCTGTAGTACAGACACGAGTGGCTCAAGCCAGATGGTCAACACCTTACGGAGTTGCGCACGCAGCGAGGGCCCGGAGAATGCGAATGCGAATACAAATACGAATGTCAATGCGAGGAACAGTGAGCACATTAGCGACGAAGGCGGCGCTGCTCTGAGATCAGATGGGTCCTCGCATGCGTATCCGGCGAGGTACAGCGCCAGTACCCTGCCTTCGTCCTCAAGCGCTCAGCAACATGAAGGACCAGTGCAGGCGCCTGCTGAGTACGAAGACTACTTGACCACTCCAAGCGCAGGCTCGACATATACGGACTCACCGTCGTGGACGGCGGCGCAGTCGTCATCCGCGACCCTCCCGATGCCCTCCTTTGCGCCGCCCACACCTTCCATAGCCGACTTTGCTGCTTCTCGGGCATCGATAAGTATGCATGAACGGCCGCCAGCCTTCTCGGGCATGCTGTCGCCACGCTTGTCGAGCCCCGCCCCTCCGCCGGCCGTGGATCTGGATATCATGATGAACGACGCCGACGAAGTAGACGCTCCGCAGCGCTCGTTCGTGGCACGCCGCCACGATCGAGGTCTCGAGTCCGACTCCAGACTGGAGGCTGCGACGGACAATTTGCGCTCCTCACTAGCTCGGGCTCGTGAGTTTGATAGGAGGCTGGCGCCGTTGCGGTCTGATAATCCGGCTTGGCAACGTCTTCGTGATCAAGGGCAGGAGGCGCCTCGTCCCCGCCTCCCACCATTCGACTTTGAGTCGCATCGCCGACGTCCTTCGCCTGCTATGTCTCTCACTATGCCCTTTGGCGATGCAAACAGTAATGGAAATCCAAGTCAAAGCGCAGGGGCGCCAAGTACCTTTGATCAAGATCACAACCATTCTTTTGCTACGGAGAATGCTAATACAAGTTATCTCCCGAGATCTGTTCATTCCTTGTCTTCGTCAACATCCAATATGAGCTCTGCTCCTGCGTCTGGAGCATCTTACGGAAATAGCGCAGGTGCTGGAAACTCTTTTTTCGCCGGTGCTAGAGTGTCATCCATGAATGCGAACACTCGCAGAAACAGAAACCCGTCTCCGGAACCGACCCGCTTTAGCTTGCCGCTCGCCTTAGATGATGACGAGGACGATATTGACGACGAGACGGACGACATCGATCGTGAACTGGATGGAGAAGGAGTTTCGTCGCGCGTCGAAACTGCTCTTCTGAACGAGAGCAGTGGACGGCAGAGCAGCACTAGCACTAACGAAAATTCGAGTGCCGGGATCCGTGGCCAGACGTTGTTGCTGCGCGACCGCGTTGTATCCCTCTTGGGCGAGATGGATTCTGGGTCCTTGTCCGCAAGCGACTTCGAAGATGAGCCCATAGGCAGGGCCAGAGGCGATAGCTCACCGGCTCGCCGACACTCGTCGTTCCTTTCGTCGCGCCAGGGCCTGCGTTCTTCGCGCTCGCCCGTAGGCGAGTCCGCTACGGATAGCTCCCGGCGTGCTGGCAGTGCCCAGTCGAGCGCGTCGGGCTAGCTTCCCCCGCCGTTCGCGTCGTCCTCCTTGTTCAGCAGAGTTGGCACCGCTCATAATAGCGGGAGCTCGAGCGCGGCCGTCCGGCACCCTGTCTCGCACCCGAATCCGCGGCTCGAGCGCATGATGAACCGTAGCAAAGGTCAGGCGGAGCAGACAGGCCTGGGTGGGGATCATATTAGCACCTGGCCGTGGAGCCCGCTTCCCTTACCCGACAGGGAGGAGTGTGCTGGTGCAGGTTTGGGTGTTGGCCCTCCTTCTGCTCCTGCTCCCGCTCCTGCACGTGGTGCGCCCTTACACGAATTCTCGGCCCCGCAGTCTGCAGCATCGTCGTCGTTCTCGTTAAGCGGGCCTGGCCCTGCGGCAGGCGAGTTCGAGAGCGAGCAGATCGGGCGCATGGTGCGCCTCGATATGGAGATGGCACTCTGCGCACGCCCCAAAGCCCCCGCGCGCGCTCGACCTCTGAATGGAATGACCGAGGACACGCGGCACGCGTCCGTAGGCACGTACAATGCTGTCGCAAACGTACTGTGCGCGTGCACGCCAAAAGAGCACCGGCATCGTCAAGACGGCTTCAACACAGCATCTTCGTGTTCGACGTCGGTGGCTAACACTCCGAGTACAAAAATATATACACGTCACGTAGATAGACATGATGTACATAACCGCGAAAATATAGTTTTGACATAAGAAGAGGTTGAAAATTGTCGAACTCAGTTTACTTTGCAAGGCTACGCTATATGCAGACCAACTCCCGAGCACACCACTCGTCATGCTTCGATGATATTCAGCTTACCACTGTCAGATATTATTGCAACCAGTCAGAGACGGCGGGATTAGCTCCGAGGCTTTTAGATGTCCAGTCTTGATCAAACGGACAAGGCGGGGGGAAGGGCTTGAACCACGCGTCACGCAGCGTGTGCACAACATATCGATTTTTCATGAAGTACAGATACAACATAAACACATCATTTTTACATGCAAACTTAGCCTAGACACAGGCCATACCAACGGAAAAGAAAGAAAGGAGACACGAGCAAAAAATAAATCAAAAACGTGAAAATACGTAGCGAAAAGCTCGCGAGGAAAAGTGTGACCCGTGGCGGTGCTATGTGGCTATGTTGACACCCCCCTGTAACAAAATATTTTGTACACTTTTTGTACACTAACGGCACTTTCCGGGCCACTTTTTGTATTGTGACCGTGACAAAATACACAGCCACTGCTGGTGAAAACGCTAAGTGTGAAAGAACGCTTCCCTTTAACAGGAATCGTAACATCGAAGGAATCGGTTTACTCTCGCCAAGCTCGACCGGACTGGACTCTAAAAAGGCCAGATAAAAATATCTAGTCAAGTGCGTGTTTGCTGACGTTGGATTCTTTTCTTGCTGTAATCAACGAGTGATCTTGCCCTCCCCCCACCTCCCCCGTCTCTCCTTTGTAGATGCGACGCGTTGTATCCTACCCATATACCTGTGATTTCATGACGTTCATGCGCATTACTTATCAAATACCATTACTGTATACGTCGTTATTCCGGAGCGCCTGAATCCGATCGACTAGACTTGAAGGACCCTTCTTCGAAGACTTTATCACATCCTCCTTGACCTTTGTATCCGACAAAGACGCAAAACAATAATCGAATTGCCAGAAATACTCCTACATATACGTATATCGCATACAACAAACGCATCTCCCCATATAAGAACAAAAAATGAAAAGAAAAAAAAGCACAAGCCAACACTCGCCGCTCTACGCTTTCCATTGCTCCCCCAATATCAACGAGTACAAGTACGAGCAAGGCCTGCACAGCCACGTAAACAGAAAGGCGAGGTTACGCAGTCCGGACGAGCCTTCCAGCGAAATATGATACTGGGGGACGACGGGACCGGGAGCGCGGCTGGGTGGAAAAATCAAACAATGCCTGACTACAGCCATGGTATGATGCCGGAAACAAGATAATAAATCAAAGGCGCCAGCGACCGAACCGCTCAGTTTAAAAGGCCGGCGGACATGGTGACCGGACAAACGCGTGCGGGCGTGTGTCCCGAGCTCTGCCACCCCAGCCACAGCCCGCCATTTCCCCGCCGTTGTGCCGAACACATCCGCAGGACTCTTAGAGCACGTGGACCCGGTCGGTCTGTGTGTGCGCGCTGCGGAGCCGCTTCGATGCGGAGAAATGGCGGGGTCGGCTAGGGCGCGGAGCACTAAAATCGTGCGGGCCGGAATGGGCCAAGGACGGGAACGGCGCGCTGCGCCGCACCGCCATCCAGCGCGAAACAGAGGAGTGCGCGCAGACGGCGCCTGGCACGTCCGCCGCATTGGCCTCATAAATCCGGAATACAGCCGGGTCTCCCGGTCTGCGCGACGCGCGCCCCAGACCGGTACCCAACGCGGACGGCATGAAGGGAACTCGTGAGCGGGGCCGCTGCGTACCTGCCCGGGCGCAGAGCGGGCGCCGCTTGACGCAGCTCCGTTCGCCACGTAGTGGAGAGGGGAGGTAAGGGCGCGCGCAAGGAAGCTGTGGGAGCAATATAAGATAAAGGAACTGCAGGTGCTCCACGTAGCGAGAAATAGCGGCAGCGATAAGTTGAGTCAAAAAGAAGCGGGAAAGACTCTTGAACGACAGCCGCCGACACAATCAGATTAAATCGAGCACGTTAGTTAGTCTTTCAATCGAATGAGCAGAGCAGGAAATGCACATGGACGTTTAAATTCTGAGAAAGTGAAACATGCGGATCTCCCAGTCTGCTCAGCACGCATCAGCAGCCCACTACCCAAAGCGCAGTCATAGGTGCGATTGACTACCAGGCCTGCGTACACTGACACGGATCGGGTGCAGTCTGCGTGAAGCGAACCTGGCTAGTTTCACCGGACAACCGCTTCGGAGGGAGGCAAAGGCGCGATATCGGCTGGCTGCAAGTACGGGATCTGCGTGGAAGATGATGATGGTGTCTGAGCATATATTACCAACCTGAAGACACAAGAACGAGTACCCTAAAAAGAAAACGGAAGGGAGTCAGCCGTGAATCCCAACGCAAAGATTAACTTGTCAAGTCTCAAAGACCTTATCCACGGCAAATCCCGACGACGCTCGTTCTCTGATCCCCGAACGCCCGTTCCTCAGCCTGACGACCCTCGCCAAGGTATACTAAACCCACATTTTGCGCTATGGTAGACAACTTAGGTCTAGTATACTACTTCGAGAGTAAAAAACTGACCTAAACATGACGAGTTTCCCTGGGGAAGTCTCTGTGAGCTGGACATCCCGACTCTGAAAGATTGTTTGGAGGAACAGACTATTCTGAATCATCGCAAAGACAGCAAAGAAATCGAGTTGCAAGGTGGTGCACTTACTGAGAATATGCGTTGGGAGATGCGGCGCGAAAGCCCAGGATTGGATGCCGTGGATCTCCACGTAGGCCGGTCTTGCGGAGGAGAGGTATTGTGGATGAGGTGTCGTCAGGAAGGACAGGAGGAAGTGGAGACACGATGTCAGATAAGACGTAGTACTTATGGGTCGAAAGAGCTGCAATGGCGGTCTCTCGATTGCTTTGCCTAGACAGGACAAGTGCGAGTTAAAGCTGACCAGAGGGTTAAGTTCCGGAACATAACTTACAGACATTCTGAAACACGCGGTCGGACACATGAGCGTCTATCGAAGGATTGGGCGACTTTGTGAAGTCCCTTGATGGAGAAAGAAGGCAGTTCAGAAACCAAGCCTATTGCAATCTTCGAGAGATAAGAGACGGAAAGGCAATCTGGGTTGTGAATTCGGATAGCGCTGCTGCAACGTGATTGGGGCGCTTCTCTTCTGTAGTGATACCCTATAGTTCAAGCAATGAGATGCTCTCGACGTCGACGGGCACGAGGCGACGAACTTTCTGTCGAGGAATCCGGCTCACATTTGGCATCGTATGCTCTGAGCGAGCAATTATGAGAGTAGAGCAACTAGCTTTGTTGGCGAGTGAGAAGCCAGTGATGGTGAGCTTCGGATGGCGTCATCTTTGTTGCCGCCTTAAATCCTCGACGCGAACATGACGGAGTGGAAGTACCGACATCAGAAAGTAGTCGAGTCGCGCTGCAACTCCAGGTTTGAGCTTCGGAATAGTGCCAGATATTCCCGAAAGTGTTGAGTGCTTCCGCGCGAGCTTTCGACGATACACTCACTTCGTTCGGGATATATGAAATTTCGGCAGACATTTCTAGTCAAAGAGGATTGTGACGGGTTTGCGAAGCGGTAGAGAACAGCGCACAGTTGCTGAATCTAGTCCACGAGGTGCATACATATTGGATGACTTAAGGGCGTACCCGCATTTCGAATACAGAACGGAGACGGGAACGGCTTGGGGAGTTCCGAAAATACAGCGAGGTGAAAGAGTCGCTGAATTAGGCAAAGAGAGAAGTGGCAGTACATGAGCGATCGAAGGCTTGACGATGTGAATCAGACTTGGTTTCGTTCCCGCTACAGAATATTCCACGAGATATGTTTCGACTTCTTGACGAATGCGCACATCTTCACTTTTTCAACACACTGCTTGGTCCCAAAGTAGTGGGAATAATGGTCCTCCGTACCGTTGGCACCAAGGGACGGGCTGTGCTTATTCCTCTCGAAGGCGATGACCCTCGCGCGCGAGATGAAGGCCCAGTTGGACTGCTTATGCTCGAACGCTAAAGGGCTTGTAAATTTCAGGCTACCGAATCGATTAAGCGAGTTTCTCACGAGAAAAAAAGGAGAAATGAGCTATAACATAGACACGCACATCTCTGTACTCCAGAACGTCCAATCGACACCACTGCAGGCGGGTCCACAAAGCAGAGCGCCCGCGAATCCAGTCCCTGTTCGCTATAGTAGTGAGTGAGCGCAAAATGTAATCATCAGTTCTTGTCTGTCGACGGAGGAATCGGACAGGTTTGCGCGGTGAGAGTGTCTGTGAGGGCCGCACAATCTTGCGAAGAAAATGTAGATGAGTCGCGGACGCGCTCACGTTGTTTGTAAGTTGCTTGCTCAATGATGACTGGCCAGAGCCCGCCGTACAGAACCGCCGAGCGACAGAGTTTTGAAGAAGGGGCCGGCTCGTGTTTTTGTATGTGGCAAGAATTCAGGAGCTGTATTTATTTTGGCCACTTCTCAGGACCTTGTCAACATCGTGGTAGGAGTCGAAGTCATTTATTTTTTTGCCACGGAAGCGCGTCGGGACACGTCTCCGAATACTCCGAAACGCTCGCGATTGGATCAAGATGCTGACAAATATTTTCTCATCAAAACTATTTAGGCGATCCATCGATCTCATCCCTTCCTACTTTTTACTTCAGTGGTGATTTGAAGGCGGGCTCATCTTCTATAAAAGCTAGTAAATCTTTCAGCTGCTCTCACGGCGGGCTCAATCCAAGATTATCTCTGCTCTGACTCGTTCCAGTGAATGTGAGCCACTGGGCGGCGTCCTCATGCTACATATAAGGCGATTACTGGCTGACTTTTTCACATCAAATCTGGAGCCCTCTTTTCTGCACTACCAAAATTATCAGGTACAGCTCAGCAACGCGTGGCCTTTATGTGAATTTATTCCCGGAGCGCGCTGAGCAAGACGAACCGAAGCGGAACGGCGAACGCCGCAGGCCCGGATTTGCTCGGTGCTTTCAGCTACTCTAAGTCCGAGGACGAGTCCATTTCTGGTGGCGGTCTTCTGCGCGCAGCTGTGTATGAGAAAGCTGATGCCTGGTCCGCTAGGCCTTCGCTTCCCGCCGTACGGTAATTGTAGTCTAGTCTTGCACAACCGATACCTGTGTTTATGGAATTTCAAACTTGAGGGCGTGCCGTGTACTTGCTGTCATTACGAAGTGGCATGATGCTTGGTCGTCGCATTGAAGATCGTCTCGTTGTCGGGCTTGCGATACTTACGTCCTCTTGATAATAGAACCGTGGCTACGTGTAGTCGCGTTCAGGCCGCTATGCGGTTTTCTCCTGAAAGAGAAAAAGGCGATGGGACAACACGCAGTGATCGAATGTTGGAAGTGGATGAAAAGGCCTCCAGAGGACGCGCCGGTACGTGTTTACTCCTTCAAACTCTGCCCATTCTAGAGTACGTGAAACGCAGCCGCTCACAAGATGTTTCAGGTTCTGTGTACGGGTCGGAATACGTCTGCGAGGATACGAGACGATGGGAAGCTATTGGGCGCCTATCAAACAAAGCGATTGGTTCTAGCCGCGAAGTTTGGGTGTGTCTTTTCATTTTCTTGCATACAGACGCCACAGGGACTTCCAGGGATGCAGTATCGATTTTCGAAGGTGAATTGGAAAGTGTTAATATATCGCGTCGTGTGCGCTAAATCGCTGACTTCCAAGCAAAAGTGTGGTTCAATATTCAATTGATCTCGCCAATGATTCCTTTTCCTTTTTTTTTGATATTCCGGATGGTTAGCTTGTGCTTCTGAGCGCTGGGCGCTGGATTTACCTTCCAAGGCGTCTTCGCGGCCAAGTGTCGTGCGCGGAATATGCAAGTGCGCACCTTCAGTATCTTTTCTTCTAGGTTGCGATCTCAACTGGAAGTCAGAAAAATATCCTCCGCTAATGTTATGGAATGGATGTACGAACCATACCGCCGTGGTTAGCGGGAATTGAAAAATCCCGATTTTTTTTTTCTTTTCGTCAGGTCTATTCTCAAAGGCGATAATTCATCGTATAAAGACTTCAGCGGCTTACCACCAGACTTGCCTTCCAACAAGCGACCTCTAAGCTGACGATGAACTTCCTCAGGCTTCTCGCTTTCACTGCTATGTCCGTCTCGACGGTCATCGCGCAGGTCCCGCCCGTGTACTACCCGCCAGACGGCATTTACTACGTATACAACGTGCAGTACAAGCGCTTCTTCAACAATGCGTACTACGACACCACCAGTGGCAGCTCGATCATTGGTTGGCCACTGACGCAGGAGCACTACACGAACCAGATGGTGAGGAGCCGTTTTTGGTCTCCAGGACTTGCCAAGTGCGAGGAGGGACCCGAAAGGGGTGGCATTGACGGTTTATATTGACTGTAGTTTGTCCTTTCGACGACGGACTCCTACACCTCGTACTCAGACGACAAGACCACGACGATCCGCGTCCTGCAACTCGCCCAGCAGAACTCGACTGCTGCTGATAGCTATGTCGAAAACGCTGTAAGTCGATACCTTTCAGGGAATAGTCAGACTTTTACCGACGGATTAAATACTTACCGACGGATTAAATACTTACCGACGGATTAAATACACAGGGGGGAAAGATCGTTCATAGCCAGGGGCCGGAGTCTTGGACATTGCAGCCTGTCCCAGACCAGGCACTACAGTTCTGGTGAGCACGTCTATCCGCACTCCATAAGAGCGCGAACTCAACAAGTGGTTCAACAGGATTACGGATAACAACCTCACTATCACACTTGACAATGGCACGGTGAATGCTTCCCATATCTTTCACCTACATCAAATCTGTACTGACCAGATGCTTATTTTGCGTGCGCCGTAGACGAATGACGCGAACAGCGCACAACTCACCGCCGAGGCGCTCAACGCAGACGCGCTGGATCAGCGCTGGATCTTCGTCCCGTCCGACCAGATCGATGCGTTCAATACGGCGAACGACGTGCCGCTGAGTGGATGACACTGTATTGGGGTGTTTTGGAGAATGAGGCATTTATTGAATACTGGCGAGTTCGCGAGGGGTCGAGAAATGTGTAATACTCGCAGTTATGATGAGTAGGTGAATAAAAGCAAAGCCCTGACTTTGTTTAGAGCCGGCTCTCTCATATGCTCTCTATCTTATAAGCGTCGAATTTCATAGCTCAGTTGCGGCGATGCACACTAGCGTCTTCACCATGGATGCGCGCTGCGATCGCGCGGAGGACACGCAGAGGACATAGGTGGAACTAACTCCTCATCAGAGTGATTCAGCTGGAGAGAAATCATAGGCGTGGCATTGACAGAACACGTGAATGTAAAGGCGAACAGGGAACGCATGCGCTCCGTATCGCGCGAGCGCAGGGGCTTGTCGCGTTTAGCGGGCTCGATAACGAGTCGGTGTTGCGATAGACGGAGCCGCGGCACGCGGAGCGAGAACGAACAGCGAGTATGAATCCTGGGCCGCAGGATACTTCATCAGAAGATGAGATAGTAGAGCCACTTGAAGTAAGCAGTAAAATTGAGAAAAGAAAATAAGACGACCTCTAAGTAGCTTGAACGCGGCTCGTGCCGAGAAGCTAGCGCAATCTACGCGGTGCGACAACCAAATCTCTTGATACCGACCAGCTGCAATTTGCCAACAACGCGTCCCATCTGACAAGAGTGAGCCACGCGCAAGTTCTGAGAACAGGCTCCGACTCCTCCGCGCGCGCGAAAACCATGGAAGACGTAGCCGGAGGAAGTGAGCGGGCGCACTTTGCTAGGATACAGCCTACGAAGACGCTCGGACGCACTCATGAACGACCGCGGTATCCGATAGGAAGTGCGCTCGCTTCGACTCATCACTGTGACTTAGGCACAAGCAACGCCGACCACGAGGTTATACGCACACCGCTCTGGACCCTTCTCTGTACTTGCGTGCCTGTGCGTGCGAAGCGCGGGCACGCATGGAATCTTAACGCGCGGGAGGGAGGATGGCGTAAAGGTGTCGTGGGCGGGTAGCCAGATGGACGAGGAGGGGACGCGGCTGGCTGAGACGGCGACCGCGATGCGCGTCATGGCTGCGAAAAGTGGTCTTGGAGATGAAAAAAAAGGAGCTCAGACCGAGCGAGTCGCGGCACGATCGCAGCGCGTTAGCTACCGAATGGTCAAGTCCGTCGGTACGTGCTGCCTCTGCCGCTCAAAGTTCTGCAATACAGGTATTTACGGTATCTACATTCCAGTTGTACTCAGCCTGTCTTATGTGAAAGACTCCTCCCAATAGTAACGTCTATGATGCTGGTGTCCCCGGCGTCGGTGTCAGGACAAGCTTGTATTGTCCTTAAAATATGATCAGGCCGTCTCGTCGGGAAGACATCAAATATCGGCTCAAGTATGTTTAGCACGCCCATGCTTATGATACGCGAAGAGAAGGAGGCCTCGCTAACTGTGATGAAGGTGTCGTCAGCACGTTCGACGCGTGCGCAACTCGAGCACTGTGAAGGTACGCGACAGAAATTGACAATCGTCTTCGGTATGCATGCTATTCATTAATCCGCATCCCATATTCTTTCTAACGTATTCCGTTACTTGGATTTCAGTAGAAAAGGTAGAAGAGATTCATCCCATACGATGAGGCCACCTTGCCCCTATGAAGGTGAAGCTGGTCCTCATTACAGCGCGCACGCGCTCTTCCAGGCGTTTCTCTCCCGTCAAATCAGATGGGCGGCGCCTCTCAGGCATTGCAGGGAATCTCTGCTTCCCTGGCTACATATCCTCTCAATTCTGTATTTCTCGGGACCCGCGTCTCGCGCCGGGATACCGCAGGGAAGCGCGTCTTTCTGTGAGGCTGCTACGGCGCGTGCAGTGAAAAGCGAAGGACCCAGGGTGACCCAAAACGCGTTGTGACGAGATCGTTTGCCAGGAGAATGACAGAGAATGACAAGCGCCAAATGCGCTGTGTTATTCCGTCCAAACAACTTTGAATTCGAGCCAGGCCTCGCGAACTGTGATGAAGATGTCGTCAGCGCGCTCGACGCGCACGCAGCTCGAGCAATGTGAAGGTACGCGATAGAAATTGACAGTCGTCTTCGATATGCATGCTGTTCATTCATCCGTATCCCGTCTTCTTTCTAACGCATTCTGTTACTTCGATTTCAGCACAAGAGCTTCATCCCGTACGATGAGACACCTGAGACCACCTTACCCCCATGGAAGTGAAGCTGGTCATCATCACAGCGCACACACGAGCGAGCGTACGCTTCTAAGCGTTTCTCTTCCCGTCAAATCAACGGACGGCGCCTCTCAAGTAGCGCAGGACATCTCTGCTTCTCTCCTCTCAAGAATCATTCTCTTGGACCCGCGTCTCGTTCCAGGATACCGCAGGGAGAAGCGTCTTTCTATGATACTACTACGATGCGTGCAGTGTAAAATGATAGTTTTCGAAGGACCCAGGGCGACCCGAAACACGTCGCGATAGTCCCACCAGGTACGCTGCGGTCTAGACAGCTTTGAATTCAAGCCAGTCTAACTCGACGAAGCGGCGTATCTAGGCTGCCTGTTTAGCTTCTGGGAACCTCACGGCTTCCTTGCGGCCTTTGTGACTGCCGCAGAAATGCCTGTGATATTATGCAGGTGATGCCCGTTGACGGCGATATTCTAGCACCGGGGTGCCGTCTCGGCTTGGTACTCGCGTATACAGGTCGCTGTGCTGCGCAACGTGCTCGCCAAATCCTCGCTTCTCATTCAAGCACGCCAGAACCATATTGTAGTTGGAGTTCGGAAAAGAGGTATGCAATTTGAGATGAAATATTACAACGACTGAGTGGCAACTGAAAACGAGATCGAGATCATGAGAGACGCAAGATGGAGAGGACGGAAGACGTATGGAAGGGGTGCGGGGAGGAGAAAAGTAAATGCACAATGAAAGGCGGGGTAGAAGGTACGGAGACGGCAGAGATGGCAGGAAAAGTAGTATAAGTGTCCACGACGATTTGTTTACTGTTTCGTAATTCTCTCCTCCCCGCATGCAGTACACGGAAATATGCTTGACGTCTATAACATCCCACATCGCAGCCCACGTCTCAGAACGCCCTTCGCCCTCCACCCTCTAAGTCCTTATTCGTCAACATTCATGTCATCATCAACATCTCAAAACGTGCAGCGAATAAATCCTCCGACAATCGCCAGTCGTGGCCAAGTGTAGCGCGAAAAGGGGCTGGCATAAAAAGAACGAAGAACCGCAACACGCGTGTCGGGTGCAGAGGGGAAAAAAAGGGTAACCAGGGTCCAGACGAAATCCATGAGGCAGTTATCGAGCGAGCGAGCGGTGATGTGCACGGTGGGAGAGATTCGAACTCGAACACACACACGCACGCTCAGACGACGACGCACTTGGTCGGCTTCTGGCGCTTGTTCTGAAGGAGCGCGTACCGGGTCGCATACTGGAAAACTTCACGCACGCCCTCGCCTGTCCGGGCAGAGCACTCGAGGTACTGCTTCGCGTTAATCTTCTGCGCGACGGCAACACCCTATAAGGAAAGAAAACCGGACAATATCAGCAAACGAAGCGATACACACACGCACACAGGATTAGGTGATCACGACATACCTCTTCCGGTGTCACAGGCCGTTGCGACGTCTTTCTCAGCTCCTCGATCGTCCTGGGGTCCTTCCTGAGATCCTTCTTGCATCCAACAAGCAGCACAGGCAGGCCCTGGCAGAAATGTGTGACCTCGGAATGCCACTAATGGAGCGAGTACCGTGCGCAACAAATAGATAAATAAATAGAAACAGGGGGAGAAATGGGGTGACATTAGTCATATGACGCGATAGACGCAAGCGAGGGCGCAAAGCGCAAATGCAAGCCGCGACGTACCTTCTCCTGCACGTTGTCAAGCGAGTCGGGCGAGTCGACGGCGAAGCAGATAAGGATGACGTGTGAATCCGGGTATGAAAGAGGGCGCAGGCGATCGTAATCCTCCTGACCAGCCGTATCCCACAACGCAAGCTCTACTCGTTTCCCATCCACCTCGACATCCGCGACGTAGTTTTCGAAAACGGTCGGAACGTAGACCTACCGGCAAAACCGCAATCAACGTCCACCCTCCAAAAGACAACACGTCATCCAAAAAACGAAGCTCGTACCTCTGGAAATGTCCCTTTAGAGAAGACGATAAGGAGACACGTTTTCCCGCATGCACCGTCTCCGACAATTACGAGCTTTCTGCGAATTTCGGACATCGTAGATGAAAAATTGAGGTTGATGTGAGACGAGAGAGAGTTGGAAGGAAACGAGGAAAGGGTTGTCAGCCGGTTGCCACCACACCTACCGAATTTGGGACGCTTTCATTCTCAGACTGATGGGGGTCTGGACTTGACGAAAAATCAAGACGCGCCGGTGCCGGTGCCGGTGCCGGTGCTGGTATTGCTGCTCGTACCTCTGGCTGGTACTGGCACTGAACGCGTATAGGCTCCACCATGCTCGCTCTACGCTGCTGCTGCCTCGCGCAGCTTTCTCTTTTACTACCATGTCGGCGCCATTTCCGTTTGCCCCCCCTTACGGTTTCTACTACCTGCCCTACACGCCCTACTACACACCCTCCGCTGGATCTAGCTCGGCGGCCTCTCACGTCCTCTACGCGTCCTCTGCGAGCTCGCATGCGGAAAAACGGCCCTGCATGCGCGTGCCACCCGCGTCTATAGAGGGCGTGGGGGTATCATCAAACAAGCGTGAAGGTTCAATTGCAAGCCTACCTGTGCCGGAAGTAGACACGCCCATCGTGCTCAATCATCGCATTTGGGGTGTCGACGAAACCCTTTTTTCCTGCGCAGGTCAGCAACTCGGTATGTTTCCGCTCTCCCGCGCCGCCAGACCTGGCTGGGCAGGCTCGACCCAGCCTGTCTATTGCCTGCCCAACTTAATCTCCCGCTTCAACTCGACGCTCAACCGACCCGTCGCCATCACGTCTGAGGCGACACTTTCACTCAAGCGGAAAGGCTCTGATGAAGAACTGGTGCCACCTGCCAACAAGGAGCAACACGACGAGTTTGCCTCTGGATCTACCTCGGCAGACTCGACTCAGGCTGTCTACGCGTCCTCCTCAGCAAGCTCACGCGTTCTGGGTGATGGACACACCTTTAATTCCCGTACAGGCTCGCATTCTGACCCAGACTGTTCCTCTTTCTTCGATTCCGACGCGTCCGACATCCGGCCGCTCGATTTCATCGACAACCCGAAACCATCCTCTTCTGTTAGCGCGCACACTCGTTTTCCACGTCAGGTAATAACCAATGACCAACAGCCCGTCTCGTTTGATGAGAAAGACGATTTCTCCGACCCTAATGACAGTGACTACGCCCCGTCGAGTGCATCTTCCGATGTAGGCGTCGCGTATTCTTTGTCTTGCATATCCTCAGAAGCGGATACACCCTCCGAGGACAATCTTTCGTGTGCTTGGTCCGACTGCTCGGATTCGCTCAATGAGGACCCGTTCGGTGTTTCTCTCCCTCGAGACTCTGACTCCAATATGTTGCACATGCGTGAGCGTAACGTCTCTCCCCGCCCGGATTCGGATTCAGATTCGGATTCTCTGCGTGCGGATGAGCTTGAAGTCTCGCTCTACCTTTCGTGCGCTCAGTCTGACTGCTCGGATTCACTCAATGATGACGCGCTCGGCATTTCTCTCCGCTGGGACTCCGACTCCAATCTGCTGAACGCCGACGAGCGTGACGCCTCTCCCTACCCAGACTCGGATTCAAATTCGCTGTGTGCGGATACGCGCAGCAACTCTCTCCGCCCGAAATCTGACTCGGATTTGCAGCATACGCCAATCGAAGCCGGCATGCTTGAGGTCGATATTGTGAAGCGGGGACTCGGAGCGGTTGAGATCGAAGACCTTGATGTGGTGATGCGCTACGACGACGAACGAGCCGGCAATGGCGATGACGCCCGATTGCGTGGTGACATGTACCCAGGTGACCTTATTGTTTACGACGACGAGGTTGAGGACTTCCTCCGTTGGTCTGCAGAATCTTCGGGTCCTTCTATCTCTTACGACAACACTGTGCCTGGACCTTCGCACGCTCAAGTTTCTCCTCTTTCTTCGACCACTAAAGTCTCAACCACGCTTTGTTCTGACTACGGTATCGCTATTGCGATCATATCTGGCATTCCGATAACCTTGCAGTCTCTTACTGGTGCTCTAAAAGACTATTCTTCAGTTTATCTTTTCTATGTCGCCTTCCTACAAATGCCTGGTAGGAAGGCGAAATTGTGCGAAATTATCTGGGCTTTGCGCATGCGGTTCAGCGAAATCAATGCATATACGAAGGACAGGCTGGCCAGGACAGAAGTACGTCGTCTTATCATATATTTCTTTATGTTATATTAACCGATATTCTATAGACAACCTTTCACGTGTACTTTCGGCGCTACCCTTTCTTCGAGTGCTTCGAAGCGCAATCAATGTCGTCATACTGGCCATACTGGAAGCTCCATTTCGAGGGGCTTAAGGACTACCTGAAGGGTCAGACCATTCTCGGCCGTCGAAACAAAGACCGTCTACCAGCCGAGGTGCTCGCTGAAAAGAAAGAGTGGCAAACAAAATACCAAGAGAAAGAAACAGTCAAGGCGAAGGATCTGAAACAGTCCGAGTCAAGCAAGAAGAAGGAGGCGAAGGCGACGAAGGCAAAGAAAGGGAAGAAGGCAAAGACGACGAAGAAGGCAGGGCCGGATTTAGCTCGCGTGAAGAAAGTAGGAAAAGTAGAGCAGGCGGCGATTGACAGAGGCACGTACTTTCATATTGAGTCGCATCTTGAAGGCCGCGAAATCATTTCCGTTGCACTCGAGATCTCACACAAAGAGCTCTCTGTGAACGGCATTGAGTTCGTCGAGACAATCTCAGATGACATACCTCTCAAATGGGAGGACATCCGGAACCTCAAACCAACGGTGCGTAAAAGTGTTGTTATTATTTACACCGAGTCACTTACAATTAGGATTCAGGCAGAGCAGGTCAAAGTTTACGGCAAAACCGCCAACTCCATACTCGCTGAAGGCCGCGGCTCGAGTGGTGCAGACCAGCAGTCCAAGATCGCGGACGTGTTGGTGGCAGTAAGCACGCGAGTGTGCAAAATGTACAAAAAGGCAATTAAAGCCTCGCAGTAAGTGCTTCGTTTATTGCATGTTCGCCTGTCTTCACGGCTATACAGGGAATTTAAGCTCACGGGCGACCGACGGATGTGCGTCCGCTCCATCCAAGACGAATTCACCGTCATGTATGCGCCGAAAATCGATAACTCCATCTACGTCATAATAAACGGGAAGCGATACTTGGTATTGCTTTCGGAGGCCAGCTCCGTGTGCGATGAAAAATTTGTCAACTTTCTTGCCCCGGATGCCGCGCGGCAGGTCTGTTTCATGTTTTGTGATTTACATCTGAACGGAGGACATTTTATCGTGATGCCGTATAGTCGATAAGACAATACAGTCGACTGGCTGATCCTTTGGATTGACGCGGCGGACAAGGTTCGTCGCCGACATTTTGATATGAATTATAAGCAGCAACTCACTCGTTTGCAGGTTTTCCTCTTCAGGGAACGGCAAGAGCTTCGCACCAAGCAGGACATCATCAACTTTGCCACCCGGTGTGAGGCCATTGTACTGGACAGACTAAAGGACCTCAACGCTCTATGAATCGGCCGGCCCTCCCTTTTTTTTCTTGTCCTCTATTCTCAAGCTCACGACTTTATTATCACCTCCGCATCCATGGATTTCCACTTTTTTTGACGTCCGCACTCATGGCTTTCTACTGGTTCTCTCATCTTCGCACTCATGGTTCTCTGTCGTCTTTATCACTTCTGTGCTCATGGGTTTCGGCTGTCTCATCTCCGCTCTCATCGCTTTCGGCTGTCTAATCTCTGCACTCGTTTCTCTAAAGTAATCGCTCGCAATGCTCGTTCGACTCTAAACTTATGTCTCAGCTTATTCCATTTGTTGTACTACCAGTCCTCGCAACGGATCCCGATGTATTCGTGCTGTCACTCAATTGTCGTCTCTTCGCAACATATCCTGATGTATTCGTGCTGCTACACAAATGTTGTCTCTTACAAAGTGTAATAATAGTCTACAATTACACTTCAACGACTGTCGTTTTTAAAATGAACTAGTCAATGCTAAACCTTAGGAAGGCATCTGAGATCACTTTTGGTTCTCCCCTACGAACTCGGTGACCTGGTCGATGGGAACGAACATCCAATGCTGGTTTAACGCGTCCTCGTTGACGGGATTTGATAGGACGTATGCGTGATTATAGTCTCCCTGCATGAAAGCAGCCCGTGTATCAGTCTAAGCATTCTGTTCAGGAGATATGGGGAACTGACATCGGCACTGGGGTTATAAGTAACAGCATTACTCTGGAAATCCAGGATCCTGTGTAATCTTGTTTGAGTACGTTTGGAAACTCAGTGAACGAACTCGGACCTGAACTGAAGCGCCTGGCCTGCGACAGGATCAAGTGTCCACACTTGGGGAGTTTGACTCTGCTGGACGAACCCACTCTGTTTATACAAAACGAAGAGTATATTGGAACCAGACCATTCGAGTTGCTGGTTCTAGACGTACCTGAACGGAATTGGACACATATCCCCTCCGAGATATATCAGGATCTGTCTGCTGGACGACTTCGTCACGTTCTTGCCCCTGGTAGTCGGATCCGAAGCGAGGACGAACTAGTGCAGCGGGAATTTTGTTATTATGACACTGGAAGAAAGCGAAACAAGTTGACTTGCCTGTTGGTTCGTAGTCCTCAACGGATTAAAATCTAAGCCAAGGATGGGATTGCCTTCTTGGATTTTGAACTGTGAATTGTCGAAGATATTCAGTTTCTCTACGTTGAACACGTAGTATGCGCCATCGGGAGGATAATAGACTGGGGGGATTCGGAGGGCCATCGTTGTTGATTAATCAATAACTTGAAGAGGGCGAAGATGCAAGCAAGACACTCTTTATACTCAGCTGTACACTTCGCATTTGTGGGAGATGTTTTATTTCTTACTTCTAGTTGAGATCGCGGGCTTAGAAGAAAAGGTGCTGGATATGTGCACTTGCATGTCCTGCGCGATATTTAGCCACGAAGATGCCTTGGGAGGAATTAACAGCACTTACGAGCGCAAATAGTGAGATATATTGAATATCAAAATCGCACCTTTGCTTGGAGGTTAGCAATTTAGCGCGCATGATGCGATGTCGTGACGCTTAATAAATTGAATACGAAATCAGATACTGCATCCCTGGAAGTCCCTGTCGCGTCCCCATGCAATGTTATGAAGAGACACACCCAAACTTCGGAGCTAGAACCAACTTCTTTGCCTGATATGCGCCCAATAGCTTCCCATCGTCTCGTATCTTTGCAGACGTATTCCGACCGGTGCACAAAACCTGAAGTGTTTTTGTGAGCGGCTATGTTGCCACGTATTCTAGAAAGAAGCAGAGATTACCTGCGCTGTTTGAGAGGCGACGCCCGTTATTTGTCGGGGAGAGAAACGCCTAGACGAGCGCGCTCGCTCGTGTGTGCACTGTGACGATGACCAGCTTCACTTCCATGGGGGCAAGTGCATCCTCAGTGGTCTCGTCGTACGGGATAAAGCTTTTCTGCTGAAATCCAAGCAACGGAGTACGGAAACGTGGCGTGCGGGAGCGAGCATAACGTAGAGGCGTCGCGGGCGGATGGATGTATGGACGAGAAGGGGGCGCGGCTGGCCGAGACGGAGACTTCGTGGACGGAGATTTCGTGAAGCGTATGGCCGGGAAAAAATGGGCATGGCGATGGAAAGTAGCTCGGATAGAGCGAGGCGCGGCGCGAATCGCGGGTTAAACGCGTCACTAACCAAGTAGTCAAGCCCGCCGATACGTTCTGCCTCTGCCGCTCAAAGTTTCGAAATACAGGTACTCACTGTATCTCTCTCCCAGATGTGCTTGGTCTGTCTTACGTGCAGATTTCCTTCCTATGATATTTTTTTGATGCACGCTTTGCTGGCGTTGATGTAAGCACCACCTCTCCGGCGTCCGTGAATTTCGATCACGGCGTCTCGTCGCGGAAGACATCAATTATCGACTCCCGTGTGCCTAGCACGCCCATGTCTATGATACGCGAAGAGAAGGAGGCCTCGTGGCTGTGATGAAGATGTCGACAGCGTGTTCGACGCCCATGCAACCCGAGCACTGTGAAGGGTTGCGACAGAGATTAACAATCGTCTTTGGTATGCATGCTATTCATTCATCCGCATCCCGTCTTCTTTCTAACGCGCGTGCCCGCGATTCGCACGTACAGGCACGCAAGTACAGAGAAGGGTCGAGGGCGGCGACGTGTATAGTGCTGTCGGCGTTGCTTGTGCCAAAGTCACAGTGATGAGTCGAAGCGAGCGCACTTCCTATCGGACACCGCGGTCGTTCATGAGTGCGTCTGAGCGTCTTCGTAGGTTGTATCCTAGCAAAGCGCACCCGCTCAGACTGCTCGGCGGCCATACGTCTTCCATGGTGCCCGCGCGCCGGAGGAGTCGGAAAATGTTCTCAGAACTTGCGCGTGGCACACTCTTGCAATAAAAGATGCGTTGTTGGCGTATATTGCAGCTGGAGTGGTCGGCATGAAGGAGATCAAGAGATCTAGTAGATTGCTAGCTCATCGGCAACAGCCGGGTTCAAGCGCGTCTTACATATTTTATTTTTCTCAATTTACTGCTTACTTCAAGTGGCTCTACTTCTCCGTCTATCACAATGCGGATTCGTCATCGAGCCCACTAAACGCGACAAGCCCCTGCGCTCGCGCAATACGGAGCACATGCGGTTCTGTCCTGCATGTCGCGACATATTTGGCGCCTCCATGAAGGCTTCCTCGAGGTCGGCCATAGTAATCTGTCCTCCGCGAGGCGGTCACCGTGTCCCCCATCCTGCTTCGAGCGCGTCTGGGTGCGTCCTCTAACTCACACGACCGTCGACGGCAGCAACTTCAGCTCGACCATCAGCACCGACGCCCGGCGGGCCCTGCGTTTCTTTGGTTCTGCATCTTCAGCCACGTAAGGCGCTTATGCAAGGCAAGGTACCCCGGCAAACATATCTCTCTTCGGGCGCCGCGTGCCGGCCGACGACGGCACGGCGCGGCGCGAACTCTGGAAACCCGCCGCTGAGCTGCCGGTACGGGGCGGAGTAACGTTTCCAGAGCCTCCCGGTCCGGCTCCTGTCCTTGATCGCACTGCCGGCCGACCCGGACCACTCGGGCTCGCACTCAGAATTAGGCTCCGCGCAGATCCGTACTACTCGCCGGCGTCTACGCACTGCTCTAGGCGCACAAATACGGTGCCGAAACTGCCCAAATCATGTTCTACGTATACGATGAGCGCATACACGACGTCAACGTGCCCGAAGCCGCCTTACTTAACCCGAGCGGGTCCTGCCCTCGAGTCCGACTCCCAACTTGAACTCGTGCCACCCACTCGCTCGAAATCGCCCGCTTCAAACCCACCGCCGTTCGTCCTCGCTCCCAATATGCGCCTCTCTCTCCGTGTCCTCACTCTCGCCGCCACCACTGCCGCCTCTCTCCCTGGTGCGCTCGGTGGGCCGCTCGCCTACGCGCTCTGCCAGACCGGTACGAGTCATACACGTCCATCCGTCCGCCTCCACCTCTTCACTGAAATCTCTTCTCTGCCGCAGGCTGCAACACGGGTGTAGTCGCGTGCTATGCCGCCGCGGGGTTCACCTTCGGCACCGTCCCCATCGTCGGCGCCCCCGCGGCCATCATGGGATGCAACGCGCTCCTCGGCACGTGCGTCCTCGTTTTTCTTTCCTATCCCGTGCAGCTGCTGTGCGTGCCGCTAACTGTTCGCGGATGATCTCCAGATGCATGGCCGCATGCGCTGCGCTCGCAATAGCGCCCACTCTCTGATCCTGCATCAATTGTTAAACTCTTGGTGGCCTTTTCTCGTTACTCAGACACTGGCCGTTCTGTCGACGTCAATACGAAACACACTTTCTTGGACCCCCTCTTTCTTCAGCGCCCTTTCCCTCGTTGTTCCCTTTTGAGCTTTTTCTTGCTCTTCATTCTTCGTCCCGGCCAGTCGTCTTACTCAATTCGAAACGGGTTTTTCTTCTAGCTTTTTTTTCGCCCGTTCTCTACGTCCCCGAATTGCCGAGTCTGTGTATGATAAACCAGAGTGCACTTCTGCCTTTTCTGTGTCCACGCTGCACAGCGTGCCTTCTGTAATTAAAGAAATTCAGATGTCGAGCTTTTCGCTGGGCCTTCGATAACGCAGTTATTTCCGACCAAGAACTACAAACTCCTCTCGTCCGACTATGAAAGACTGCTACTGTACAGTACCAAGTCACAGAACGTCACAGTCATGACCAATATTCTCAACAGTAATTTTACTTCGTGTATTTCTTTCGAGATCGCCTGAGGACGTCATTGCATCCAACCCGTCACGTGCAGCGGGCGTCCAAAGCAAAGCCGTGAACAGACGCTCGTCGACTCGGAAGCTGCGCAACCGCAGTACCGCATCCTACAAACCCAGAAGCTGCGATAGGCATCGCACGGAGTTTTACATGCTGAACACAGCGCGTCTAGCAACACGTGACCTGCTTTTTTATAATGTTCGTTCATCTGGCAGCCTTCTTGTGGGCGTCTGAGACCTGTACACCGCACCGCTCATCCTTCGTGATCTACGGAGAGATGCGGTCGGCCTGATACGGTGCGCAGGCTTTCTGTGCGTCTCGAGGCTCTGCTTCTCGCGAGGAGGCATGCAGGAGCCGAGGTGCTCTAGGTGCGCCGTCTTACAAAGAGTTTCCAAAGAGACCATCCTCACCTCCCCAGGCCACCACCTTTCCTCCTGTCTTGCAAGCGCACCGCGCTCGCCTCGTCCGCTTCACACCAGCCTCCGCCTTTCGTGCTTTCCTGCAACATGCGTTTCTCTCTCCGCGTCTTCGCGCTCGCCGCCGCCTCTCTCCCTGGCGCGCTTGGCGAGCCGTTCGCCCCCGCGTTCTGCCAGAGCAGTACGAGCCGTGCCTGTCCGTCGGCTTCCGCTGACGCTAACGTCCATCTGCCCTCCCGCAGGCTGCTATGCGGGCATCGCCGCGTGCTACGGCGCCGCGGGGCTCACTTTCGGCACCGTCCCCGTCGCCGGCCCGCCCGCCATCACGGTCTGCAACGCGCTCTTCGGCACGTGAGTCCTTTCCATCGCCTCTCTCCCTTCTGCCTATTTATGTGCATGCGCGCTAATCGGAACGCGCTGCCTGCTGCTGCTCGCCGTCCGCACGTACACGTAGATGCATGGCTGGCTGCGAAGCGCTTTGATTGACACCTACTCTGTGATACTTTATCGATTAATCGTTGCACTCCTGGAAGACGTTTTTCCCTTCTTCTACATGCTGGCGAACGCGAAGCGCTGTTTCTTGGGCCCCTCTTTCTTGACTTTTCTCTATCATTTGGCCCGTTTCATTTTTTCCCCTCATCTTTCCAGCAGCTCGCGACCACTAATGATGCGAAAGCATTCTTTCCACAAGCTTTCCGCGAACCTCTCTTTTCTTCGCCCTTTCTTTACAACTCTTCGTTCGCGCACAAACTCCAAAGTCCGCGTATGATAAGAAAACCAGCGGGTACTTCTGCCTCTTCTGTGTCTACGCCGCACACCGTGCCTCCTGTACTGTATTTTTATCTCGTGTAGTTTACTTTTTCTCAAATTTTTCGTTCCGGCCAATATCGCCTCAGTCAGTTCGAAACGTTCTTTTCTCTAGCCTCTCCTTTTTTCGCTCTTTCCCTGAGTCCCCGAATTTCCGAGCCTGTTTATGATAAAGCAGCGTGTACTTCTGCCTTTTTTGTGTCCACGTCATGCAGGCGACTTGTCACGTGTACCAGGCGCCCAAAGCAAAGCTGTGAACAGACGTCCGTCTTCTCGGATTCTGGACACCTTCTGGTCTATACATATACTTGCACAAGCTGTCGCAACTGCAGCATCGCATCCTACTAACCCAGAAGCAGCGATAGGCATTGCACGGCTTATTACCTGCTAAACACAGCGCGTCTAGCAACGCGTGGTCTGCTTTTTTCGATGATCTGGCAGTTTATTTGTGGACGCCTGGTTCTTCGTGATTTATGAAGCGACGCGATTGGCACGATACAGAAGGAGGATATTGGGAGTGTCGAGGATCTGCTTCTCGTGGACGAGCAGCAGAGGCAGTACTTTAGGTGCACCCCCTTAAGTGGAATACCAAAGTACTCCCCTCTTCCGAGCACACCACGCCCGCCTCTCCCGCTTTACAGGAACCTCCGCCTTCCGTGCTTTCCCGCAACATGCGTCTCTCTCTCCGCATCTTTGCCATCGCCGCCGCTGTCGCCTCTTTTCCTAGCGCGCTCGGCGGGCCGTTCGCCTTCGGGCTCTGCCAGGCAGGTATGCACATTCCATCCACCTTCATCTCCTCCGCTAACTCTCCACCCACGCACGCAGGCTGCCATGCGGCCGTCGCCGGGTGCTACGGCACGTTGGGCACCGTCCCCGTTGTCGCCCCCGGGTCCATTTGGGGATGCAACGCCCTCTACGCAACGTGCGTCTTTCCGTCGCCTCTCCTCCTGCCTCTTCGTGTGTATGCGCTGGTTGGAACGTGCTGACTTTACTGCTCGCCGTCCTTACATAGATGCATGGCTGGCTGCGCCGCGCTTGGCACAGCACCGACTCCGTGATACTCTATTGACCGATAGTTATACTCCTCGTGGCCTTTTTTTTCTTTCTTCTTCTACATGCAAAACATTATATCTTGAACCGCTCTTTCTTGACTGTTCTCCATCCTTTGACCCACTTCAGGCCTTTCTTTACCCTGCAATTCATCAACAAAGCAATGTATACTTTTGTCTCTCCACGCCATATAGCACGTCTTCTGTAATATTACGTCGTGCAACCGCTCAGTCGCCCATTGATGTCATGCAGCCGACCCGTCACGTGCAGTAGGCGCCTAAAGCAAAGCTGGGAACAGGCGCCCGTCGACTCGGATTCTGGACACTTTCTGGTCTATACTTGCACAAGCTGTGCCACTGCTACAGCACCGCATCCTACAAGCCCAGAAATCTCGATAAGCATCGCGCAGGCTCTTGCTACTAAACGCAGTGCATGTAGCAGCGCATGATCTGCTTTTTTCAATGTTCGTTCTTCATCTGGCAGTCTACTGTCTACTTGTGGGCGCCTAATACCTGTACACCGCATCACTTATCCTTCGTGATCTACGAAGCGATACGGTTGGCATCGGGAGCTGCGTGATATTTCTTGTGCGCCTCGATGCTCTGCTTCCCGCGAAGAGCATGCAGGAGTCGAGGTGCTCCGGTGCGCCGCCTTAAATAGACCCAAAGTGGCCGCCCTTTCCTCCCCAGGACCATCATTCACCCGTATTGCAAGCGCACCACGCTCGTCTCACCCGCGTTACACCAGCCTCTGCCCTTCGTGCTTTCCCGCAACATGCGTTTATCCCCCCGACTTGTCGCCCTCGCCGCCTCTGCCGCCGCCTCTCTCCCTGTCGCGCTCGGCGGGCCGCTTGCCTACGCGCTCTGCCAGACAGGTATGATTCATACGCGTCCATCCGTCCGCTTCCACCTCTTCACTGAAATCTCTTCTCTTCCGCAGGCTGCAACACGGGCGTCGTCGCGTGCTACGGCGCCGCGGGGTTCACCTTCGGCACCGTCCACATCGTCGGCGCGCCCGCCGCCATCCTGGGGTGCAACGCGCTCCTCGGCACGTGCGTTTTCTTTCTTTCTTTCTGTCCGCCGGCTGTTCGCCGCTGACTGTCTGTGACCGGTCTCCAGATGCATGGCCGCATGCGCTGCGCTCGCTGTAGCGCCGACTCTGTGATCCTGTTTTTGACAAACTCTTGTTTGTTCCTCAGACTGGCCATTCCGTCGGCATCAATGCGATCCGCACTTTTTTTGAATCCCTCTTTCTTTTGGGTCGCAATGAGATGGAACGGGGCGCGTGGGTCATTTTTCGGGCTTGACTCTAGCGAAGCGAGTTCCATGGCAAAATCTCGTAATCTTATACCAGTCCCCCGCTTTCTCTCCCTCATTCCGGTTGGTTGTCACAAGCAGTTAGAGACGTTCTTCTCTATAGCCTCTTCTTTTTTTCTCGCTCGTTCTCTACGTCCTCGGATTTCCGAGCCTGTGTATGATAAAACCAGTGTATACTTCTGCCTTTTCCGTTTCCACGTCGCACAGCGTGCCTTCTGTAATTTTACTCTTTCGCGATCGCCCAGTCGACGGTGACGTCATTGTAGCCGACCCATCACGTGCAGCGGGCGTCTACAGCAAAGCTCGGTTCTGGACTGGTGCATGACCTCCGTCGACGCCATCCTCTATAGCTTCCCAAGCTGCGCAACTGCTACAGCACCGCATCCTGCAATCCCAGAAGACAGCGATAGGCATCGCGCGGCTTGTTACCTGCTAAACACAGTGCGCCCAGCAACGCGTGATTTGCCCTTGTCAACATCTGTTCTTCTTCTAGCAGTTTAATTATGGATACTTGGTACCTGTACACTGAACCGCTCTACCTTCGTTATTTATGAAGCGATGCGATTGGCACGATACAGCAGGAGGATATCAGAAGCCTCGAGGCTCTGCTTCTCGTGGACAGGCAGCAGAGGCGAGGTGCTCTAGGTGCGCTGTTTTAAGGAGTCCCAAAGCGACCGCCCTCCCCTCCCCAGGCCACCACCCTCCTCTCTTCCAAGAGCATCACACTCGCCTCTCCCGCTCAGATCAGTCTCCGCTTCTCGTTCTGCGTTTTCTGTCTCTCAACATGCGTCTCTCCCCGCTTGCCTTCCTCGCTGCCGCCCTCCCTGGCGCGCTCGGCGGGCCGCTCGCCTACGGGCTCTGCCAGACCGGTACGCACATCCCTCCACCTCGATTCCCGTCTGAACCTGCCCTGATGCGTGCCAGAGCAGGCTGCAACGCGGGCATCATCGCGTGCTACGGCGGCGCAGGGTTCACCTTCGGCACCGTCCCTGTCATCGGCGCGCCCGCGGCAATCCTGGGGTGCAACGCCCTGCTCGGCACGTGAGTCTCCTTGTCCTCCGGTGCAGCCGGTGTGCGCACCGCTGACTGCCCGCGGCTGACCCCCAGATGCATGGCTGCGTGTGCCGGGCTCGTTTTTGCGCCGACTCCTTAATAGCTGGTTTTTTCGACCGGTGGATACCCTAAGCCATTTTTTCATTCCTCTTTTCGGTCAGAACTGTACTTTTTCCGATTTCTCCCTGCCCTTGTTGTACTTGTAATTCCGTCCAGTGTTTCTTCTTTTCTTCTTCTTTGAAGCATTGCATCCGTACGTATGCGCTGTATACTCCTTAACAAACTACGCACCTTCGCTCTTGCGGTCGCGCGTGCTGCATTTCAAGAACCAAACATGCAAACCGCTGTACGGGCACAACCACAAGACAAATTCGCGTCGTTCAGAACACTTTCCCAAAGATACCGGGAACAAATATAGCAGGAACGTGAAGAACTGTGAAATCCAGCCAATATTATGCATTTACTCGTATCAGGCACATATCGTCTGTTTTGGCGATCCTTCGCGGTCTTCTTTATATAATATATACTATATTCACATTTCACAGACTGTATGGTATACCGAAATCGGCTCCATTTCTGAATGTCAGAAGACACGCACCTGTCACAGACTTGGATGCGCCTCTTGACTCCGTCTGCACCCTTCACGGAGACACGGAGACCTCCACATAGTGCTGCGCGATATTCGAAACAAAGCGACGCATGGTCAGATTATCTGAAGGTTGAAATTCGACTGTCTTCCTGCTTCCCGCTCTTATATTCACTAAGAATCGGGCATGCAAATGTAAATCAAGAATGCGCTTG
This sequence comes from Phellopilus nigrolimitatus, assembly GCA_021029095.1. NCBI lineage: Eukaryota > Fungi > Basidiomycota > Agaricomycetes > Hymenochaetales > Hymenochaetaceae > Phellopilus > Phellopilus nigrolimitatus. The sequence goes on from JAJOHG010000103.1 coordinate 31,745, forward strand.
CTCGGCTTACAAGTTTGACGATATCTTCTCGTATCCTGCTGTCGGTGACCTCGCCACTCCTCCCGCAGGTGCGACAGCGACCGCGGCCTCGAGACGTCGCGGGGTGACTCACCGTGAGTCACCCCGCGTCACTCAACAGCGGTCGCGGGCGACAGATCACCGCGGTTTCTGGCTTGTCGAAGTTTGATCGGTTTGCAATACGGCTGCACTGCAGTCATTATGAAGCTATTCAGCGGGCATACACGGTTTCGGGCAGGGTGCAGTCTATAACTCGACTTACACATCATATCTAAATGACGCTCGAGGTATGACACAATTGACATCCTTACCAAGAAAGGATTAGCGTGTATAAGTACGCAGTTTTTGCTTGGGGACCAGTCGCTATCCTACTCTCACTCGCCCCTGCACTCGAAGACGACAGAATAACATGGCGTCGAACTATAAGGACATCACGGGCCGATTCGTTGCTACTGCTCAGGTGAGCTTCGCTCGTCATTCGACTTGGCTTTTACGCTCACTAAAGCTACTGCCATGTTATGGTTTCTTCTCCTCCTAGGTTACAGCAAAACCAGGCAAGGCCGATGAGATAGCGCAGTGGATTTCAAATCTTAAGGCGCGGGCGGACTCCGACGTCGAGCCAGGAACCCTGGGCTACCACATCGTCAGGCACGGAGACCGCTTCGCTGTCTGGGAAGAGTGCGTGTTGAATGTTCTGCTTCAGCGACGAAAAAGCAAACTAGAAAGTTGATTACATCGCAATCGTTTTACAGGTATGCCGACAAAGCGGCTTTAGAAGCGTACGTTTATGAGCTTCAGTCCAACTTGAAACCCTTTTTTCTTATATTGGTTTCCGCCTAAACTTCGCCTTGACAGACATGGCTCTAGCGCTCTGATAAAAGAATTCTTCAGCCTCAATTTGATCGAGGTATGCGTCCACCTTTCCTCTTATTTGTCTGGGCTGTTGACCATGATGATCCAAATAGCCTGGTTTTGCTCCAGCGTTCTACCCCGCGGATTCACTCCCCGCTCCGACAATGAAGTTTTGAATGCATCTTTTCAAACCTCCTAGTATGTGATTATGAGGATGCAATTTGTTGATCTGAAAGGGGAATAGATTACAAGGAAGATTCCAGTCTTCTACTTGCTAGCAGAAATGGCGTTGGAAATTTTGGAAGAACCATCCGGACTTATGAAACGATTTGTTGGATTAACCATCCATTACTATGCAATGATGTAGGATCAGAAAGTCAGAATCCATTACTACATGTAAATGCATTCGAATGCATTACATATTGCCAGAATTCTGAAGGGATCGGCAAGCAGACGTAAGCTGGGTGAACATTGACAACATATTGCGGACGGACGTAAGAGGGCCGGATTGATTGCTGACCTTGGCCACCTGCAGTTGCAGTCCCGGATTTGCTTTTGCTCGCATGTTCGGTGTCACCTGACTTTTTGCACGTTCAGTATGAGATTGCATGCGAAGTATATGCGCTTACTGGCGGCGGGCGCCGCGTGTTCGGGAGGCGCAGACAGCGGGGAGGATTCCATGGGGAAGACGAGGGCGTAGGAAAAGACACGGAACTCGCGTTTAGACGAGGAAGAGACTTCAATCCCCGTGGTAAGACCTTTAAGAAAAGAGGACGGGCCGATTGCAGTTAGTAACACTAACAGGTCCGATAGGACCCGCTGCACCTGGACCTAAGCTCACGGCTTTTCCATGAAGCACGCAAGGAGGTTCTACAACGTTTGAGGGCTGTCGAAATCAATAGGAGAAGCGGAACTAATCATCCAGGTACCTATCGGTCGAGATCTCGATGCTCGACGGGGCTTCGGCTTTGCATACTTTCAGGATGGAAGTTGCTGTCGATTGCGATTAACGAGAAGCGTACCTCGGGACGCTGGGAAGGGGGATGCCGAACCTTCTCCCTGAAAGCGTATCCTATGACCTATGAGAATGAAATTTGAGTGCAGATTTTGAAGTGCGGCTCACCGAGAGTCCAAGGCCGATCGACTTGAGCCTTGATTATTCCGCCAAGTGCGACACACACAAGCCTCGCTTTCTTTCATCCTTTCTTACGCGATGAAGATGGGCAGCGCGTTAGGGCCGTATATGTTCTCCAAGTGGCAGTCAAAGAATTGCCTGAGCGCTAGTAGATGTTAGATCCCTGATGCGTCTATATCGAACCAAGAGCGCATGCACGAACATGCCCGATCACGAGGCGGGATGGGAACAGATGTGCAGGTTGGAAGCGGATAGTAGCACTTAGATTAGCGCGCGCCGAAAGTGAGTTCGACGCCCGTCGTGCAACGGCCTCGGACCACACACACTAGCCTGCTTCCATGTCAGGTACGGAAAAAGAATGCGATTAAGGCTTGAGGGGCTTCCACAGGCACAGAAATGATGCAGGAGTGGGCGTGAACTTGATCGTTAGGCCCGAGTCAATCTGGATTTGCGCGGCTGCTCCTCATCATTTGGCGATCTGTTGAATGCCGGATTACTTTAGAATTGGACGCCGGAAGGGCAAGGGTGCTTGGAAGACGAGAGGGAGGATTTCCGTATGAGATGGAACAGAGAATCTCCGTCAGAAGAGAGAAAGACAGAGAGAGGAAGGCAGCGAGTAACTTGCAGAAGTAGACACAAGAAGCAAAGAAAACTTTGCGACGCGCGCCTATCGAGGTCGGAGTTCGAAATTAGAGACACGCGTTCTCTGGCACGTGCACATCGACCGACTTATTCCGAAACGCGTAGTACGAAATTATCTACTCTGCACATATCACAGACTCACGCAAATATGAGTATATACTCATGGCCACGAAATACTCGCTATTCCCAAGCCGGTACTCTATGACCACCGAAAGGAATGGGGTGCAAGGACAAAGGCTCCAGATCCGGATAACTTCGTGCTCCAGAAGCAGCATGTACCTCAAGGTGCGTATCGTTTTATGGAACATAGGAGTTAAGCGCCGAACTTTTCCTGTTCCTGCCTCTTTACATTCCATTGGAGATCCTGAATCATGTGTACGTTCAGGCTCAGAAACTGCGTTGTAGAGCAATATGCTTCCGGTGATGCAATTTCCTCCCATTGGCACCCATTCTTCCGACTTCTAGCGACCAATTGCATATAAATTGCGGTTCAGTTGAAGCACAGAGTTCCCCAGCCTCCAATTCCTCATACTGATCAATACCTCTGCACAACAATCGCAATGTCGAGTCGTAAGCTAGTGAATCTTGCCGATTGTACGCATCCATATACACAAGTCCCGGTTGAGATTCTGACTGACCAATATCCATATTATCCTAGCTACAAAGGCGACTTTCAAAGCGGCACACCCTCCCGGCACTGGTGAACCGGATTACATTGTGAAGTATGCTGGAGGACTTTCGTCTGAAATCAGCCCTATCCAGGTGATGCGCTGTGACTTATCCCAACCAATTGCACCCGCTGACCATCTCGTATCACAGATCGTCGTGTACATACCTAAGGGAAACTTTGACGAAGACGCGTTTGTAATTGTCAACGAGATCGACCAGAACGACCCGAACACGGGTTACCTCCTCGGCTATGCTCAGGACAAGATTTTCCGTAAGCCGGGTGTCCGCGTCAAGACGGACCAGAACGGTGCAAGGGGCATTGTCACTGTCGACTGGTCTGGAATCTATTCCGACGTCGATGTTTCGGCCGAAGATCCCAACAATATCGCCACGTATACAGTGCAACAGGCTGGGTTTGTGATTACAAAGACCCTTTAAGTGGAAGAAATAACGAGTCAGGTTTATCCCCTTTTTTCCAAGTGTATTCTAGATAGCTGAACATCAGATTACTACAGTCTATACAAGATAACGGTTTGCGATAAATTGTCTTGCGTACAAATTGTCAAATGTGTTCATGTGAATAAATTCAGAGTGTATTCGTGTATTGCCTCTGCTAATAGGCGTTCCTAAATTGGTTCGCGCCGAGCGGTTTTGCGACTATAAGCTCTATTGATACATTCGAGTGCAACTTACTCAAATAAGTATGTCCAATTTTTTAACGTTCTCAGGCCGAAGCAAATCTCCAGCGAAGCATCAAGCTTCAGTATCCATCGCATATGTGCTGAATGTATTCACACCAATATCATTCCACTAAACCCATTTTTGAGCGAACATATGACCTTTTATACATGACAAGGCCCAGGCTCATACCAAGGATAGATTTCTCAGCCGGAAGCATATTTGAAGGTTAAAAGAGATTTACTTTGCTACTCCGCTAGAAAGTCGTCGTGTTATAGAATCTGGAGAGCAAGTTCTAGTATGTAGCTTGTCCTGGACTGATGCTCTCCGAAAGCATCCTCCGTTTCGTGATTATGATTGCCTGTGCGCACGACGAATTATCGTTCGAAGGGCGTTCATTCATTTCATCTCGCATGATCTTGTAGTATATTTACAAATGTGTAATATGCAACGTACATCTGTTTTTGTCTTAGTAAGTGTAGCACTCCTGCAAGGGTAAACAGAGAGGGTTTACCCAGTATTGTTGCGGCGTTCCTCCGCTGTCCGTAATAACGTTGCTTCAAAACATATGCGGTCTACACCACACTGCACTTGACTACCATCGGAAGGACACCTTTAAAAGTTTATCAAACTTGCTATCAGTGAAAGGGCACAGACGCGATAACACGAGGACTCAGAAAAGCAAGAGGCGCACCTCCAGTCGGAAGTGCTACAAGTTCGTGCCCAGTTGCGGCGATGAGCCCGTTGATGAACCCGCTGTGTGCAGTAATCGAAATTACTTATTTAATTTCAAGCCAGACCCAAAATCAGCCGAGCATACGGTAAAGCGAACAGGAAAGAAAGTGACTAACCGAGTTCCTCGTCTTCTTCGAAAATGTAGTCAAGCACGAGCCTCGCACGTTCCGCGATGTGTGCGTGCTCTTCGCGCACTTTTGGATCGTGCAGTTCGTCCTCTTCTGTGAACCCGTCTTCAACGGCGAAATCCGGGAACGCCGAGCGAAGGTAGGAGAGGCTGCGCCGCTTGTCACACGAGTGCACGCCGTACATCTCGCGGCAGTTCTGCACAATACATAACCATTCAATCATCCGATCGATTCTTACGAAAGAAAAACACAGCCATATGAGATAATCGAGCACAGCGCACCTCCAGAACAAGCGGCGTCCTCCGCCTAAAGTCGACGATGCCCGCAAACGTAAGCTGACACGTCCGCAGCGCGCGCGTCAAGGGGCTACAATACAGCTTCGCCGGTAGCGGGATGTCCGCTTTTAGTTCTTCTTTCCACAGGGCGTTCGCATTGTGCGCCTGGTCTTCGCCTAGGCTTGTTAGGAGTGGATCGGCTGAGGAAGACCGAAATATCGGAGAAATAGGTGATTTCGAAATCGCACACATTTTATCATGCGGAGGAAAGACTTACGACCCCAGACAATCTTGCCGTCACCGTCGAGTTTAGCCCAATATCTGATGAACATTTTCATGAGCATTCCGTCCAATAACTGCATCGTATACGTACTCGTTCCAGTCCTTCAAATTGACAAATATTATATTCGAAAACATAAAGCAGGTCTGATTAGATATCATAGCTCACCTTTACACCATACTTGAGCTCCGCAAGATTATCTTCATGCCGAAGAAGCGCAGATCAGCAAAAAATCCGCGATCCCGCAAACGACGAGTACGAGAACTATGCCCACTCACGAAATCCCTGTCCATGCCTACCGGCGATGATAAGCTTGTATGTGACACTCTTCTGCGATTCCTTGTTGAGCGTCTCAAGCTTGCTGAGAAACTTGTACCAGCGGTCTGAGGATGCGTCTAAGAGGCCGAACCTCACAGAGTCCTGCAAAAAAGGGAGGCGCACAGTCAGGAAAGCTGATACGGATAATGTTCCAGTGGTCCCGTACCTCATCAAGAGCGAGAGAGCCTTCGTCTTGAGCAAAGAAGCCTTTGACGACCTGTCAATTATTTTCTCAGCTAGCCTCAATTTCTTTTCACAAGGAGCGTTAGGGAAACTTGCCTCATACTTTCTCAAGAGATTGACCATGTTGGTAAGTATTCTATCTTTCCTGAGTATGAGTATAAGAATCAGGGCCAATACACGAGTCTGATATTTCGACATTGTCCTTACCTTAGAAACCGGTGATGAACGACGCGTACGCGATAGATACTTACACGATGCTGCTAGATCTGAATCTTTCAGCCCAAGAAGCGTTAAAACCACTGCCAAGCCCGTATTTAGAGGACCTCGGATATGAGCTCTTTTAATTAAAATCACCGTTTGGAAGGGACCTCATGGCGTTTGGAGCCGACTTGCTGGCGGTTTGCTGGTCGAATCACGACGAGACGCTGGAACGCACGTGCCAACCGTTGTCAGCGACATTAGTCAGCAAAGGACACGGCGTTTGCACGGAGTTCTTACACCTCAGGAGAAAGACACCCTTTCTTCTTCTCTTTCTCGATGGTGAACATCTCACAGTCTGTGATCAAAATAATAATAATAATAAAGCAGGTCTAATCAAGGAAGGGAAAAGGAAGTGGTCGGCGCTCAGGTCATGGACGGAAGGGCGGAGAGCGCGAATTCTACCGCAGAAGAACAGAGGAGGACTTGAAGGGGCATCAAAATCATGAAGCCAAAGGCGGACAGGCGAACAGGTGCAGCTCGATCATTGGGAGAGACGAGCTAAAGCCAATGTAAGTATTGTAACTTATATACCACAACGAACGAACTACTGTGCTAAAACGCGCTGGTCTACAAATCATGTATAGCTAAGAATCTACTCTGTAAATTGCGTTTGATAGAATAAACGTATGCTATGCTTTGCGGAATATATCACTTAGTAAACATAAAAGTCATGCAGAAATACGGAGGGCTTACCTAAGTAAGTCTATTGGTTGACCCTGCCTCTCAGCGTCTAGGCCTGAGCTTTCAAGAACAGTCTACGCTTTAGTACACTTGACCACCATCGGAAGGACACCTTTAACAGAATATCAATTCTAAAGTCAGCAAAAACACAGTCGTGGTTAAGTGAGAAGATACGCACCTCCAGTCGGCAGTGCCACGGGTTGATGCCCGGCCGCCCTGTTGAGTCCGTTGATGAACTCGCTGTGAGAAGTAATCGAGATAACTTGATCATATCCCAACCCAGAAGATCACTTAAGTATGCTTCCACAAACAAGAATACAAGAGGCAACAGCAACTGACCGTGCTCCTCGTCCCTCTCGAAGATGTAATCAAGAACGAGTCTCGCGCGACTCGTGACATGCGCGAGCTCCTCGCGCACATGTGGGTCGTGCAGCTCGTCCTCCTCTGCGAAGCCGTCTTCGATGGCAAAATCCGGGAACGTCGAGCGCAGGTAGGAGAGACTGCGCCGCTGGTCGCATGTGTTCACGCCGTATATCTCTCGGCAGTTCTGCAGAGTGCCGGGATAGGGATACAATAAATTGTCGCAGGAACTCAGATAGACGAAATTAACGCACCTCCATGATAAGCGGTGTCCTCTTTGAAAAGTCGATTACGCCCGCGAACGTGAATTGGCACGTTTGCAGGGCGCGCGTCATGGGGCTGCAGTACAGCTTTGCCGGTAGCGGGATGCCTGCCTGCAATTCCTGCTTCCACAGTGCATTCGCGTCGCGCGCTTGGTCCTCCCCTAAAGCTGTGAGACGTGGGTCGGCTAGAAAAGATAGAAAGTATGAGGAGATTAGTGGTATCCAGCTCGTGATTTATCTTGCGGAAGAAAGACGTACGGCCCCAAACGATCTCTCCGTCTCCAGTCAACTTGGCCCAGCGCCTATTAACCACTTCATGAAAATATGTACGAGGCAAATGTGGAACTCATGTATACGTACGCGTTCCAAACCTTCAAATCCGATAATGTTTGATATTCAATGTCATGTATTCGATCCAGATGTATACTGCGATACTAACCTCTGTGCCGTACTTGATGTCTCCGAGATTATCTAAGGTAAGATGCAGAGGCTTTATTAGGTTAAACGCCGCACATGCAGGGGGTGGGCTATCTACTCACGATATCCTTGTCCGTGTCTGGCTGCGAAGATGAGCTTGTACGTGACCTTGGTCGACTCGTTGTTGACAATCTTCAGCTTTTCGAGAACTTTGTGCCAGCGGTCATCTGATGAGTCTAAGAGACCGAACCTCTCAGGCACCTGGAAGGGGAGAGAAGGCAGGATGGTGATGTCAGGAAAGTTGATACGTTGAAAAGGTCGATAATATCGCACCACTTTAGGGGCGAGAGAGTTTTCATCCTGAGCGAAGAAGCCCTTGACAGTCTGTTGAGTCGTTTTACGGTCAGTCCACAATTTACTTCCTAATGCTAACTGACAGACTCGCCTCGTAACTTCTTGCCATATTATTGGCGATTCGTTTCCTCTAAGATCGACGAATAGATCAAATATATGAGTATGATCTTCCAAAAAAATCCCTGCATAATCACCTTGAGACTTCCGCCGATTCCAGCTTGACGGCGCGAAGACGACGAAGGACGAGTCATGACGTCGACCGTCGACGCTCGCAGTCACTTTGGCGTACAGGCACGTGATGGGTCACAGCACGCGCTATTTGTCAGTGTCACTTTTTGAACCTGACATGCAACTCTCGCGACACTGCCGAAGTACAACCTCATTTTGTCTTCCCTTGCTTGTATCTTCCACGATGATACGTAGCTCACAAGCCGAAGGGAAAGCAGGATCTGGAGATGGAGTAAGTCTTGCTCAAGGAAGAGGACGGAACCAAGGCGCAGGACGAGGAGGCCGGAGGAAGCGCGACTTTCCCAGCCGGGTGGACAGGACATCTGAAGATGGTCGAGGCGAGGTACCGGAGAGGGTGGGAGATAGTTCTGGCTCTTGGAAGAGAGACAAGCCGAAGCCGACGCATTGTGAGTCTCCTCGTGTAATATCTCGACAAATGTGCTTATTCTCCACCGCAGTCCTTTCTATCCCTCTCGTAGGTTCTGTACCAGATTATTTGGGAATATATTACTTCATATGCGTTTCATGCATCCATTCTCAAGGGTCACATTCCCGCCGTTCGTGAGGCCGTCTCGTCGTTCACATCGGCGCTATCCGCTCAGTCCTCGAATGTACCTATCAAAGGGCTCGACGAGAGCATCATTATTCCCGCACGGAGACTCCATCTGACTCTTGGTGTCATGAACCTCAAGGATCATTTGAGCATGCCTCTTTCCCCAACGTCTTCTAGACCACCTGAAGTATTGCACACGAACTCAGGCAATTTAGAACTGCCAGAAAAGACCGTCACCTCGGCTTTTTCGCTCCTTCAATCCTTACGCCCGCGCATCCTCGGAATTCTTGATGGTGCGCCGCTGCGTGTTCCGCTGCAACAGATTGGCATCCTGAAGCCGGAGCGCGGGGATCCGGGGAAGGCACACGTCATGTACGTAGGACCCATTGAGGATGTTCCGTGCACAGATTCCGAGTCACAAGACGTGCGGAGGCTGGCTCTTGTTTGCAGTAAGTGTACATCCCGAATGAAGGCTCGTTGTTTCATTCATTGTACTGGTTTATCAGAGCTTTTGAACGAGGAGTTCCTCCGTGCCGGACTTGTGATCAATGACAAGCGTCCTTTAAAGGTATGTCCATTTTCGTGGCATGACACGTGCGTATGATTAACGCTACCTCGCCAGCTGCACTGCACCCTCCTCAACACTGCACACCGCAGACCACGGCCGAAGAAGGCAGGATGGCATGCGCGCACGCCGTTCTCTTTCTCGGATGTGCTTGCGTCGGACGCATTTAGGGCGATATCAAAAGCAACAACAACCTCGCCAAATACAGGCTCTCGGATAACCGTGTCGACAGTAGCTCCTATATCCTCCGCTCTGGAATCGAGCGCGTTTCCGACTCATTCATCCAGTGATCAGGTTTCTGAGATCAATACCCCAGATACTATCAAACGTGACTTTGCCGCCTTCCTTAGTCCTCTCAACACGCCTGATCTCTCCACAACGACTCAATATCCCAGCTCCGCACAAGGCGCTCGCGGAAAAGTCGGACGTGGTCAACAGGTGCATCACGGGCACGCCGTCGACCTTGGCACTTATATCGTGTCCGAAGTCCAGGTGTGCCGAATGGGGAGCTGGGGTCCGGAAGGAGAGTACGAGTGTGTCGGGAGGATTGAGCTGTAACTTCGGTATGTAATAGAGGTTGCGCTTAAGCTGGCTGCAGGCGATCTCGCGACTTGACCAAACGATGATTAGAGTGACGACGAAGAACCTCTGAAATATGGTTGTAGACTCATATTACTGATTTGCTAAGTAAACCCTATCTTGCTCTCTTTTCCATCATGCAAAATAGCGATCAGTATCCGTCGCTGCTCTCGTCGACAGGGGTGTTTTCCATCCCGCTGATTCTAGCTTGCGCTCTCCCTCTTCAATTATCTATGCAATTGTCGAATAATCACACCCGACCTTATCTAAAAACCTACGACACGCTGAATTTATTCACAAGACATCATCATTTGACAATTTGGACATGAGAAGATTTATCTTTGGCAGCAGCTGTTATCTTGACTAAACTTTCCGAATGCATACGAGATCACTTTTGGTTCTCTGCTACGAATTCCTTGACCTGGTCGACGGGGACGAAGATCCAATGCTGGGTTAACGCGTGTGCGTTGACGGGCTTTGACAAGACGTATGCGTGGTTATAGTCTCCCTGTAAGTTAGCAACCCGTGCATCAGCCTAAGCATTTTATTCAGGAGATATGGGAAACTGACGTCGGCACTGGGGCTATTAATAGCATTCCTCTGGAAATCCAGGATCCTGCGTGATCTTGTTTGAGTACGCTTGTAAACTCAGTGAACGAACTCGGACCTGAACTGAAGCGCATGGCCTGCGACAGGATCAAGCGTCCACACTTGGGGCGTTTGACTCTGCTGGACGAACCCGCTCTGTTTTATACAAAACGAAGAGTACATTGGAACCAGACCAGTTCGAGTTGCTGATTCTGGACGTACCTGAACGGCATTGGACACATATCCCCTCCGAGAAATATCAGGATCTGTCTGCTGGACGACTTCGAGTATGCGTATAGTCACGTTCTTTCTCCTGGTGGTTGGGTCCGAAGCGAGGACGAACTAATGCAGCGGGGATTTTGTCATTGTGAGACTGGAAGAGAGCGAACAGGTTGACTTACCTGCTGGTTCGTAGTCATCAACGGATTGAAGTCCAAGCCAAGGATGGGACTGCCTTCTTGGATTTTGAACTGCGAATTGTCGAAAATATTAAGTTTCTCTACGTTGAACACAGTACGCGCCATCGGGAGGATAGTAGACTGGGGGGATTCGGACCATTGCCGTTGATTGTGGATAACTTGAAGAAAGCGAAGTGGGTCTTTATACTCAGCCTAAGACAGAAGCCCTGTATGGTCTGAGCCAGGTACCGACGTGCAGAGCAAGGCTTAATTCAGTCTTTAGGTCTTGCATCGCATTCTAGTCAGTTGACTCACCACGACACCAAACTCGAGTCGAGCAGGCATAACCCCTTGCTTGATAAGAGCGCGGCGACAAGGCTGCAGCCGTTGGACTTGATGAGAGACAGCTGAAGTCCAAAACCAATAGCAGCGGACATTTCTTCCGTGTTACAAATGGGGGCAGTTCTGCCGTCATGGCTCGCAGTTGAGGGCTCTTTGCCGTAAGCGCGCAGACTAGAACCATCCGGGCGCCTAATATCGACTTCGAGACTTTTCGGAGCAGGCGCTGTGCGACTTTATGTAAGTTCTTTCCTTTGCACAGTACTACCGTTCGTTCGCCATGCCTAACAGACCGGCTTGAATATCTCCTTGCTTCTTTTTCTGTCTAAGGTTTTCTGAATATGTCAATTTTCTGTGTTGCTGCATTTTATTCTAAATGCTGCTGCGTCCCGAAGCGAGTTTTAAAAGAGCATGTTCTCCACTCCAAAATATAATGTTGTAGCCGCACACGGTTATTTTCTGTTTATCCGCTAAAAAATTATAGAAGCGGATCTCAAGGGGAAAATATGCTCTCATTGATCCCATTCAAAACAGTGCTATTCCCTTTCTTATGCTTTCCTAGCTGGTATGTGAATTCTTCCTTAGCGCTTTGCGTGACGGGCGGCAAACTTTCTGACACTTCGAGTTCCATGCAATTCTGTCTGGCATTTTACTCATGAAAGTCAAATTCCCACCTCCTCAATGCGCCTAGATGAGCCATCTACGGCGCTTTTCCTGAGCGAGTCTTTGACTATAACTACAATTTTCGGATGATCGATACGACGCATGTCCGTCTTCTCCGCTTGGAAGCGAATGGAAGGCAGAATGCATATCCTGTTCCGCTAAACTAAGTCCAAAGCAACTTTCCGTTGCTGATGATTCATCAGTCTCGAACTCTCGGCGGCCATAGTCCAGAATCTGCCACTCACTTTGAACGCCCGACGCATATCGCGGAGTCGTTCCAGTCTCAGCAACTTCCGCGACTGTACGTCATAAAATGTTCCTGAGTCCCGAGTTCCGTCGAACCCTCGAGTGTTAGACACCTGAACGAAGGGTTCACCTTCTCCCGTTGATGTTTAGACAACCCTTGAACGTTTTGCAAAAGTATCACGAGTTTGGAGAACCTCTGTCGTGCATTTCATTGAGTAAATATGAGCTGAAATGGTCCGACATCACCTTGCCAAAAAGACGAGGGGTTCTTCGAAAGCCTCGGTTTATCCCCGGAACCAGAGTGCTTGACGTTTGTGCGGGGAAATAATACTTTTCCGAAAAGCTAAAGTCACACTGACCGTACAGGCACGTCGCGAAACAAAAAAGTACATACAGAATTGGCAGCCAGTATCGTACCAGAACATCTCGTCGGAAGGTGTACGACGAGCGAGAGTGGATATCCTGATCGCCCTGATTGCTCTGGAATTTCTGAGAGCTTGGTCACTCTGCAGGACAGCACACGCACCGTAGCCGCTACGGTGCGTGTCGTAGCGGTCTTCTTGCGGAGTGATGGGAATAACGACCGGCCCGGGCGGTTATCGTTTGCGGAGTTTCAACTATTGCTCAACCTGGTACGCGACCACAGCCACGGCACTGCTTCACAATGGTTGTTTTCGCGTCTTCTCCGTTTCGTACTTCTTGCTCCTTGTTTTCATTTCTGTTATTCAATGTCTGAGACGGTCAGAAGGAGCCTAAGAGTATCACTGCAGACTGCTTGCTACTTTCCAGCCGAGAAAAGGAGAAAAATCTCAGTGACCGCGGCAGCCTCGACATCCGAGTCGCTGGCAGTCACGCGCGACTCGGAGGACACGTCTTCAGTTGAGTCAATAAAGGCAAAGTCTAAGACAACAAAAAAGAAAAGGAAAAAGGTGGTCGAAGAGCCAAGTCCGTCTGAGTATCCTAGGGTCGCGAGCGAATGGAAATTTGGGGCACATGTCTCAGCCGCTGGCGGCGTCGAGAATGTTGTCCTGAATGCTGCAGAAATTGGGTATTTACTATTTTAGAGAGCCCTCGCGAATTGTTTTGAATGATGACTTGTCTTTTTTCAGCGCGAATGCATTCGCGCTCTTTCTAAAGTCGCAGCGTAAATGGTCTTCGCCAGCTTTGTCAGAAGAGTCAATATCCCTCTTCAAGACTCGTATGGCGGCGTTCGGATACGACCCATACCACGTCCTGCCCCACGGCAGCTATCTTATCAACCTGGGAAATCCAGACGCGTCAGCACACTTTGATCTTACCCGGTCTGTACTCGCGCTGAGTCAATATAGTGACAAACGACAAAAATCGTACGATTGCTTCCTTGACGACCTCCGACGGTGCGAGCTGCTCGGGCTACCGCTCTACAATTTCCAGTAAAGGAGTCTTTCGTCATAATCGTCTACTTCTCTACTAATTTTAATTACCAAGCCCCGGATCGACAGTTGGCTCCGCGACGAAAGAAGAATCCTTTACTTTCATCGCCGAATGCCTCAACAGAGCTCATAAGGAGACGACATCCGTCATCACTGTCATTGAAAACATGGTGCGTCTCCTCTATCTTCTGCCATTTGCCGGATTCCTCCCTCTCACTTCTAACCTTCCGGACTCCGTAACCCCTGTTTATCTCTTCTGTAACTCATGTTATTGTTCTGTAACGCAGGCAGGCGCGGGCAACGTGATCGGCTCAAAATTCGCCGAGATCGCGCGAATAATCGAGCAGGTGGAAGACAAGGGGCGCATCGGCGTGTGTTTAGATACCTGTGAGAACGTTACCATTCTTTACTTATATAACTTATATCTGAACCGTCGATGTCGAAACTTCTTCAGGTCATGCTTTCGCTGCTGTAAGTTATATACGAGAGCGTTGTCTCGATATACACGTTGATTACGTTCGGACAAACAGGGATATGACATCAGGACGCGAGAGGGATACGAGTGAGCTTATATTCTTTGCTTCTATATTTCCTCCGCGTGCATCTGCTAACTCTGTCTTAATCTTCAACAGAGCAACGCGTCAGTGTTCCCTTAAAAGCTCCTTAGTTCCTATACTCCTTGATAATGAATTTTGGCTAACCTGCTTCAACCAATCCATCTGCCGGTCAACTCTTTCGTTCGGGTTAGTCGCTGAGTTTGACACGCAAATCGGGCTGCGTTACCTCCGCGCGCTGCACTTGAACGATTCCAAGGCACCTTATGACTCGAACAGAGACCGGCATGACAATATTGGACTGTACGTCGTCTTCGCTGCCTTTCGCATCCCTGTTATTTCATGTTTTAAGTTCTCTCGCCATACCATCCAAACCGGAGTGCGCGTTCTCCTTCCTTTGCAACTGCTTCTGCTTTCTGCTCAAACCATCTCTGTTGAATGACCCGCCCGACTGACATTCCATTATCCTAGCGGACACCTCACCTTAATGCCCTTTGCCCTCGTCTCTCGCGACACGCGTCTCAAGGGCATTCCGCTCGTGCTCGAGACACCCATTTCCTTGGCGAATTCGAAAGAGGAATCTCCTGAGATCTGGCGCGCCGAGATCAGCATGCTCAATCGACTGTCCGCGATTGACTATTCTAGTGGGTGCGAATCATCTGAAGATAGCGAAGCGCGGATCTTGGAAGAGATGGTACGAGGGGCGGAAGAGGTAGTGGGGAGGAAGCGCTTGCCGAACGACGTGGGTGGAGGGGAAGTGGGAAACGTGACAATTTTGAAAAATGCAACAGGCGCCAGGAAAGAGAAAGAAAAAGGAAAGCGGAGGAAGCTGTTTAAGTCTGGGAGCGATGAGACAAGTAGAGGATGCTCGCACGATTGAGATATTTGGCATATATCTAGCATATTTACCACTACTTGTAGGTCTTCTGAGATCTGAGCCTTCTTCTCCATATGCCTGTGCTCATCAGACCCTACGAATTCTTCAGTTTCAGTCTTGTCGACGAGGCGCTTATTCTTTTTGATGGGATCTTCACACTCAACTCTCGAACATGCCGCGACGGCAGGATTCGGCATAGCCAAACAGTTCGCAATAACATCGATGAAGATCGAATCAAGCTACCGTGACAGCCATGTGTGAATCATCGCATTGTTGATCTCAAACTCGACTGGAAGATCGCGCCAAAAGCCATCAATTTGTAGGTGGTCTACGCACCATTTGACCGTTGTGCTGTCAACATCGATGTAAACGTCTATAACTAGGCTCTATCTTTCTTCTCTGTCCAAGGCGTGATTTCGAATCCCAGAGCGGCTATGACTCGGTCGATTTGGACGCATTCACCGTTCTTGTATCAAATCTATCCTGGTATCTCGCCTTTTGTCTCCATCAGGATCTCAAATTGCTATATCTTATGGAAGAGGATGCTGGATCTTCTCCTGAAGATTGAGCTCATGCCAACTGCGTCGATACCAGCGAGGCTGAAAGACTTCGATCAAATCAGATCCAGTAAGTCTAGCTCCCATCATCTCCAGATCTTTCAATTCCGAATTTGAACTTTACTTGGATGCCGAGCCACTACTACCCAAATATAAACTGATGCTTCGTATAGTCCCTCTCATCAGGCTGGCACTCTTCGACAAACATGACGTCTACCACATCGTCCGTTTCATCCCTTTCTGACCTGCAAGGCATATTCGCATGTCGGTATCTCAGCAGTATGTTGAATCGTACCATTCACCTGCACGCTCTAATCGCTGAAACAGTTGCGGGAATTGCAATACTTCTTTACGACACCTTTTTAACCCTGGACCTCGAACAGAGTACGGTTTGGAGGACCAGGTTTACCGTCCCCAAACTATCATACCTAGTTTATCGGTATGGAATGCTGATATGCATGTTTTTTCTTGTTCTAAGTTAGTGTAATCTCTTTTTAAATCACACTATCCTGTCCTGAAAGATAACACCTGAAAAGATACATCCTCTTCAAGCGAACTGTCAGACGCATGGGTATGAGTGATTACTCTCTATTATCTCAGTCCTGACTATTCTCTCGGTATCTAAATTCACTTGAACAATTTCTAGTAAGTGTAATAGGACGCTGCCAACCGTAAATGCTTGCTCATGTCGATTTATTAGGTGTGCGCGCACTTCCATAGTCCTTGCTGTATTGATTTTTCTCGCCGACGCTGTTGGGCACGGTTCGTTATCCTTGCTAGCTGTATCAACCGCTGTTTTTGATTTTGCGTCTTCATTGGAAGGACTCGTTATTTTCCGCACATTTGTGCTTTGGGAGCGCAGTGCACACATCCTGAAACTCTTATTCCTGGGATCTGCGATCATCAACGTCATCGCTACGGTCTTCGTCGGCCTTACTGTACGCTACTTTAAAGGTAAGGTCTCGGTTTTGTGTCCTCATCCAATGCTCTCAGGTTCTGCTAGAAGATTTCTAATGCGTTTTCTACACAGAGAGTTCATTCTTCATCAAAGAACTCCGAGTGTGCTCCACGGTCATCCATCCACTTTTCCTTTTGGGATTTTGGGCAATGCAGGTCCGTTTAGTAGACGATCTTCTGAATTTTCTCTTTCGTGTGTCTGCATTCATATGTTCTTTAAATTTCTGACCTTTGTTCTAAGGCAATATTTGACATATATGTTCTCATACTCCTCCTATGGAATGCGATGGATCGCCCGCGTCTACCAAATCAAAAACTATTCAAGATCTTGCATGAGGATGGTGTATTCTTGATCATTGTGAGTTTTTGTCAAAGCATTTTCGTATGTTCTTTGAGCCTTAACATCGTCGCACAACCCAAGATCACTTGGGGTACGTCAAAGTTCACAATTTGCATGGACCCTCTATACCTGATGATCTCTTGTTTGACCTCCTGATACGATCATAGCCTTTCGAATGCTCAATTTGCTCATGTGTGCCTCTGGAAATGTGAGTTTAGCTTCTCATCAATGATTACGTTTCTCATGGTTTTTAACGCTCTCGCAGCCCATCCTCCCCATGGTTGGGATGTCTTTCGTCGAATCCGCGATAACAGCCATCAATTCTCGCCTGCTTTTGCAGATATTCGGTTCTGAGAAAAGCATGACACGCTCTATTTCGAGGACCAAGAGCGAGAGGGAATGGGCCGTACATCCTTCGCGCGAAATCGAGGACCTAGACGCCAACACGAAGTTATATACGGAGTTGGAAATGCATTGTATGCCTCGACCTTTGAAATGAAAGAGAGAGAATAGGTCTCATAGAAATGTAATGACGTTGTGAGTACCCCAACGAGACGAAGGTTCTGAATACACTCGGATGGAAAAAAACATGTGTACGGCTGATTATGCATTCGGTACTCTGTACGGAACTTGGCTCTATCTCTCTTCACTTTTATATTACTACCAATGTATCGCAAAAAGCACGGGCTGACTGCAGAGCAAAGTCAAAGACTTGTCGATCATCCGGAATGGCCTGGCATGTCCGGAGGAACCTGGTTTGTCTTGCAGGGAATAACCACGCCAGGCGGTTTAACGAGAGGCGTAAGCGGTGATGAACGGTGAGTTGTCGTTCCAGAGGTACCAAAGGAAGATGGGGGTGGATGCGGAGGCATGCAAAAATTACAATATGAAAGCATCGGATGGATCAGACATTTGAATTGATTTCTGCAAGGCTCAGCGACTAATGGAAAGTTTTTAGTTATGCGAGCATCATAGGATCAAAAGCGTTACGTAATTGCCTCGAGATTAAGAGAATAATTCTTTGGCTGAATACGTAATAACCACGTACAGGTGGGTCCAGAAAGTGACCGCCATGCCTATATATGGCAATTTGTTCCCATCTGTGCTGCAGCCAGCTCAGCAAGCCAAATTCTGATGCACATGTTTGTATCTCTATCTCATGTATCTAATAAACCATCTTTATTTAAACTCAACCTGGATTTTGGTTGATTTGAAGCCAATGTTTGGTAGAGGTTGGCTGAGGTGGAGACGATGCCGGCGGTAAATCGGGTGAGAGCTGGCTGCAGCGCGGATGGGAACAAACTGCCATATATAGGCATGGCGGACACTTTCTGGACCCACCTGTACTTCCTTCTTTACATACGTTTGTCAACGACATCGACGCGACGACGGCCACCAACAAAATACACGCATTTCCCTTCAAGGCAGCCGGGATGAAATGAATTATCAATAATCACTGCCTCTTGCTACGCATGATAATCAACAGCGCTATTGTCCTGCCTCCGACTCGACCCCGTTACTGATGACGCTGCACGACGCTGATGTTGTCTCGCGCTGTTGTCCTTTGTCCGGTGCTCTTACGGGACGCTTTTTTACTTCAAAACTGTGTAGAAAGATGCTCCGGGTAAGTCGGCAAGGCCGACACTGATGAGCTGTGCATGCATCACTGTTTTGAATTCTATAATGAAAGCGATCTCTCTTCTGTATTCCACGTATCCTTAGATGTCTGCAGACGATCGAAAGATATAATTCTTCAACCTCAAACTGCCAAGGTCCTCGGAGAAGCTCATTGTCCGTACCCGCATTCTTAGTCGATCTCTACTCCCCGCCGTGTCACCTCGATTCGTCGCTTGTCGTCTTTCCTCATCCATCTACACATCATTTCTACCGCCTTCGATTTTGCGTTTCATGTCTCGCGAAGTTTAGGAACCTACACATGGCCATCAGCGCCGCATTTCCAATCCTCGATGTGTTCCCTCGGTACTTTTGAGAGTGATCAACGTCCGGTTGCCTCGGTGCACAGGCTCTGATTGCGTCTTTAGCCTATCCTGTTTCCATCACTGCATCGCCGACGTCTGACTTTTCCTCTTCGTCCCGGAGCATTGTAAGTCCTCGCACCGTGCCTTCATCCTTTCGGCCTATCTTCCTGCAAGCTTCAGGTTCGCTTTCTTTCTTTTCTGTGTTTTTCGTCAATACGGGCTCGAGCTGATGCTCACCCACTCACGACTTCATGAGCCTTCTGAAAAATCTTGTGGAGAGCAATAACGAATGTTTTACCAATCTCACTATCGAGCAACGGATAGGACTTTCTGTACGTTTATTCATTTCGTGCGTCTCTCATTTCACTTTCTTATGCATCTTTCTTTTACTGGTACGCAAGTTTGTCGTCATCGCATCCTTTTTCAGCCTTTTCGCCGTCCTCGGGACAATCGTTTTGTATCTTGTACGTCCAGTTCGCTTTTCTACATATACTTATGGGCCAGCTAAACCGTACATTGCCCTCAGCAAGACCTGGCGCGAGCAATCCGCGAATCTCCTGGGGCATGGTCCCCGCTGAGAACAGATATCGATGCATACTTTGTGAGTGGATAGAAACACATTCCATCTCCTTCATGACTATTGTCTGGTCTCTTGTTCTTTTCTTCCTATCGCAGTCTGATGCTAAATCGTACTTTGGACTGAAATAATTGCAATATCCGTTTTTACAGCTCTCGCTTCTCCTCGCAGATGCACTGGTTGCACTCGGTGGGATCATGAACCTCAGGTGGATCATGCAAAGTCGGAGCATATGCGGCGGGTATTGTTCGACGCAAGGTATGCCATTTAGCTTAATGCGTACTTTCTTCCTTCTAAACATATCTGTGCTATGCCACTCATCTACTCGTCGCCCTTTGCCTGATTGACATTTTTCTGGGAATCAATTTCACTTCTTGACAATGCGAAGGTGTTCTTCAACAGGCGGGTACGCCTGCGGTCGCGCTATCTACGCTCGTATGTCTGCATTTTCATTAATGCTGAACATTTGTCTGAACTGGAAAACCATTACCCACGACAGGCCATTACGTTTCACACATTTTTTGTTATATTCTTCCGCTGGACTCCCCCTTCGACGCGCTTGCTCGGACTCAGCGTTATTATTGGGATTTGGACATTTTTGGTGGGTATTTCAACTAAGTCTTCCGCCCCACTTCCTTCTCTTTTCGTATACGTATGGATAAATTCTCTTCATTTAGACCCTCCTTGTCCTCCTTCCCATCCTCTTCACACAGTACGACAAGAAGCAATTCTACACACCAACCCCCACATGGTGCTACATATCCCAATCGCACGGAATTCTACGAGTCACGGCCGGGTACGCATACGCGTGGCTTGCAGCAC
Source organism: Phellopilus nigrolimitatus (assembly GCA_021029095.1). Classification (NCBI taxonomy): domain Eukaryota; kingdom Fungi; phylum Basidiomycota; class Agaricomycetes; order Hymenochaetales; family Hymenochaetaceae; genus Phellopilus; species Phellopilus nigrolimitatus. The sequence continues at coordinate 52,228 of JAJOHG010000103.1, forward strand.
TCGGAGAAGTAGTGGTTTACGGCCTGCTATGGGCGCGACTAAGGGGGTGCATCACGGTCGAGTTAGGCGGGAATGGGAGAAGGCAAAGGGACGAGAGGAGAAGGAGTACGCGGATACGCTGTTCGGGATGGGCGGGCTCAAGGGCTATTGGAATGGAGACCACGGAAGCCAGTGGTCGAGAAGGTAGGAACGAGGATTCAAGGCGCGCGCAGAACGAGGCTCGCAAATTGCTCTGGTACCCGTTATGCTACATTGTGAGTTGTCCATCTTATCTACCTTTATTTCTTGCATCATTCGAGTGATCTGTTGACTTTCTTCTCTTACTTTGGGTGCATTGCAGATCATCATCCTCCCACTCTCCGTGACGCGCTGGACCTCGTTCCTCGCTCATTCGTCGCAACAAAGAACGGAAATTCCATTTGCGTTGACAGCTGCAGTAGAGGCTCTTTTCAAGCTTGGGGGTCTTGCGGACGTTCTGCTCTTTGCTATCACACGGCCAAATATTCTGCTCTTCGGTTCCTGGAGGGATGTAGGCAGACGAGGAGATGCACTGGGAAGGCGGAGAGAGGACAGAAGGAGCGCTGGCTGGCTGGGTGTGTGGAGTCGAAGCTGGAGTCGAAGCAGAGAAGACAATGCGGTCGGGTTCGAGCTCAGAAGGACGAGTGGAGGAGGCGACGGTGAAAGTGGAAGGATTATGAGAGATGTGCACGGCTTCGTTCCAGACCAAGCGATCGACAACATTCTGTTTTCGAACTCCGAGACTTCTGAGGACTACGCCGCCGATTCAGATTCGGCCGGAATATCATTTCCGGGTGAGGCGAGTGTACTCGACCATGAACTTCAAGCTAATCTCGAGCCCGACGCGGCGGAGCTAGCCCGGCCATTGCCTTCGAAGTCCAAGTTTACTCCACTGACAGTCGACATTCCCTCCCCACGCGTCAGTAGCGTGTTTGGCACATGGGTTGAAATGCAGCGCGTAGAGCACGTACTAGAGTCATCGGGCGAGGATGCAGGATTACGCTACCACAGCCATGTTAATGGCCGTTGCGTTCGGACTGGTCCAAAAGCGTATGCAAATTCTAACAGTGGAAATGCGGGAGATTCAAGGGATGGGGGTGACGGAGGAGCTGTCCAAGATAACTCTCATGTTCCAAATTCAAAGCTGGGATTGCAGTTGGGTCGAGAATCAGTCGAAGATCCGATGCTGCAGCTCGCTATGTTATCCGCGCAGGGTGAGGTGGCGCAGCGGCGACGAGTCCAGGAAGGAATGGACCCTTTCAGCGCTAGCGTATCAAAAATTGGTGGTGTTCCAGGTCAAGAAGGCGCAGAAAACCGGTATACTGAATCTCGTGCTTTGATTCGTGAGGAAAAGCTATTTGAGCTGCATCCTGAGATGCTACCGGACACTCCTCAGGATCCTCTTCAAGAACATCTGCCGCGTCTAAAAGCATTGCATTCCCCCATGTCCCCTTCTCTCTCTCTATCGACCGCAGCCTCGGCCTCCGTGCCAAATTCCAGCCCGCATGTACAGCGGCACCCGCGTGGCCCGCGCCCGCTTCCGCCTTCTCGTCCATGCACGACGTCTTTTTCGAGTGTTCCATCAACGTTGGACTATGACCCTTTTTCATCGTCAGCGTCCGGATCTCGGTCTGCAAATACGCCAGTGCAGAACTTGTGCCCGCCACGTCTGACTGTCGCAACTGATAAGCCACATCCTTCCTTGTATATCCCTCCCCAACAATCAGCTCGGCCTCCACGCGATTGCACCTCGCTCACCTCCATACGCGTCGTTCATGATCGCGATCTCCCACCGTCTGGATCGGCTTCATCTCAGCACTCAGCGAGCGCAGGGACGTCGATCTCGCCGCGGTCAAGGCATAGGACGTTGGTGCGAAGGGAGGAGAAAAAAGGGAAGGGAAAGTATGTTTCTTTTATTGAAGTGAGTTTTGCTCAAGCAAATTATGAATCGTTGTGTATTGGCTAATATTCATTCCCGCGGTGCAGATAGACTGACATGAATTCATGACACGATTCGCTTGCACGTTCTCTTCAACGCTTTTGACGTTTTTTCTCACACAAGGACTTGTCTCACATTATTCCATAACCATCTTATACCGAAGTAGCAACTTATCATTCATTACAAATAACCCCGCGGAGCTCTTTATGATCTTGTTTCGACCCAATGGCATTTGAAGTTTGTCTTGAAGACCAGTGTGTTCCTTAGCCAAAAAGAAGAGTGCGCACGGATGACCGTACGCGGTGTGCGCGCGTGGGATATCAACGTAGGCTGAAGAAATGAATGGTAAGAAAGTGTTCGCTTGGCACGAGGGGGAAGTGATATAGGGCTAAATGGCGGGGTATTGTGGAGGGTGAACATTCCGAGACTTGAAGTCCACTTACTCGTGCCGTACACGTCTGCCAGTACCATCCCGAAAAGCACTCCCAGACCCGTAGCGCCGCCCTCAGCTACATCCTCTGCTCATAAATCGACAGGCTTTAGTAAGGTTTCCGGAGATTCATGCGGGCTGGGGACATACGCCCCGATGGGGTTCCTCGTACGTCTGTCGAGAATAACAATCGTGTTGTTGTTGTCGAGCATTCTCCTGCGTTTGGTCTTTGGGACGGACTATCAACAGTCCGCTCGCACAAAACCGTCTGAGCTGAGGAGGGCGTTTGATAGCTGATAACGAGTGTTAGGGCGTTGGGATGATGAGATACGTATTGGCTTCATTGTTGCTTGAGTTTTCATGAGACGAGGCCGGCGTTATTGGCAATTCGACGAGCATTGGGTGCTGAAGAGCTTATTTGAAGACGGCTGCAACGTAATTACTGAAGGTTAACTTTGGCGTCTTGTGTTGATGAAGAAACAAACCTCGGAAGAAAGGAAATCGTGAACATTAGCGTAGCGGTATGCTCGTTGAGTCTCGTAGGTGTAGGCGCACCCCTCTGTACTTAGCGCATAGGGTGAAGGATGCTCAAAGACCTGTAATATATTTCAAGCGGAGGTGAGGAAGTTAGCGACGAGCTAATCGAGGGAGGGAAATGGACGAAGAGAGGGAGAAGAAGCGAGGAGCAAGGAGCAGGGGAAAATGCAGTTCAACGTTTGAACGCAATGAGTAAATACGCTGGGAACCGAAACAAGAAGGGCGGGGACCCACGGTCTGCCTCGAGGCGCAATATAAATGCGGATCATAATTGGTTTCACAGAATCTAATTGGATGCGCTCAGGATGAAACGAGAAAGATGGCGATCGGGCACATACGTGACTGGGACTGGGGCTGAATAAAGGAGAAGGGAAGGGCCTTTTTTTCTCTTTCTGATGGACTCATGGAACTTCTCGAAACCGGGGGAAGAGTGGGTAGTGGGATTTAATAATCTTGTAACGTACATGAATCTGCCAATACACTCCGCACGGAAACGTGCCGTCGCGTTCTGCCATTTGGGCCTGTTTCCACTTTCACAAAAAAAGATCAACGGCCGGCCATTCTAACTTAGTTGAATACATCTGCCAGTATCAATTCCGACTAGGCGAGTGGAGTAAAATCGTAAGGGGGGAAGAGCAGCGTCAGAAGAACAAGTGCGGAAAACCCCGAATGACAGCAAACGCGAGCCGCGAGCCGCGTGTCGAGTGACTCAAGCACCGCATCCGACGACGGACTTCGAACGCCTCGGAATTCGTTCAAGATTTGGCTTCTGCGGAAGGCCAAATAACTGCCTGTCGACGACAGACTCGTATCTTTTAGTCCTGCCTGCCGCATAACTTTCTCCATCCGGTCTTTATCCCAGTGATATAAACATTGATTCTGCCGCCGCGTTTCAGACTCATACTGTACATCATTTTCTCGTCTCCGTGACGCGATAGAGTGCAGAAGTATCCTGAACGAGAAAGGAGTTTCTGAAATAAACCTCCGTCCTCGCGATGTTCGTAACCCCACGGACTAGGCTCGCCGAGGAGTCAGGGCACGTTGCAGGAATTAAATTCGCGTACGTTAAGAATTTTTCAAACCTAATATTACCCTTTTCTCTTCGCATTCTATAAGATGCATCAGAATCACCAGAACTCGAGCTCTCAGAGTCGCCGCCCTCATTGCTCTATTGTGTGTATGCAACTTCCACGACGGAACGTCCACGTTCGAGCTAGATTCTCTTTCCCCCCCTTGTTCTATCCTGAGCGCGTCCAACCAAATTCCATGAACGTTATGATTTGCCATAGCCCTCGCCACTGAGCGGGAATCTCCACCTTCACACCGACTTCTTTTTTTATTACATTCGTTACACATGCGTAGCGACGACTTGTCGCCTCACACTTAACCTCATTTTTTTTCGATCCTCGATTTGAGTTCCCTTCTCATTTCTTCTTAACGACTGTATCGTGTACCCTCTTATACCAGATCGGTGGGGGACTTGGATCGCGACGTACTTGACAAGTCAAGCACTGAGCGCACCGCCGACATCGACAACGAGGATAACACGCCGTTAGTTTTCACATTTTTCTTCCTTCCCTGCCCACCTGACGATTCATTACCACCTCATCAAAAACATCATTAGGCCCTTTTGGCGAGTTTGCCAACGATTAGAGCTACCCTCCAGCTCACTCTTCAAGACACAATACCTGCAACCCATCGGAGGCTTCGCTGAATCAACGTATACTCGAGATGTCTCACGATCAAACAGTCCAACCAGAGCCTGTCAACGGGGGTTTGGAGCAGGGCCTAGACGCCCGTCAAGACGAAGGTCGGAGATACACGTTCCTCGCTGCTCACAGCCACAGTGGTGTAATCCTCCTTGACACACAATCACATCACATTTGCTGGGAATATTATCCGCCTGCGCGTGGATATCCGAACGGACCAGTCGATGTCGTTTCTATCGGTGTGGAAGATGCGGCCGTAGACGAAAGTGCAATACTGGTGATTACTTTAGCGGATGCATATGAGACTGGTAAGCCCCCGATAATCTATTTTCCTTCCTCTATCATTCCACTTTCCGTTGATCTGTTCTCGACCCTATCCTAGGTTTGTGCTAATAGATGATCCTCAACAGAATACGTGGAAGTCTTGTACGTCAGCGCCACAGATCGTCATGGCCAATGGGAAGCCGAACTGGTATACAGCCAAGAGTTGTTCTTCGCGCGTGACGAGAGGGCCGCCCGCTTTACTCGTGTCTTTTGGCGCGCTCAATGTGCGCTGCTGTTCACGATCCGGGGAAGGCGTATCATCCTTGTCGACTGGGAAAACCGTAGGGTCGCATGCGTGTTCACTGTGAGTACTTCGCCCGAAGCCTGAGGCCTTCCTGTCTCCTTTTGTGAAAGTTTTTACTGAGCACATTCTTCAGTCTTCCTCGACCTTCATTTTAAACGCAGTTCTCTCAAGTGGATACCTGGTGTTATTGCTGATATCAGAAGGCGTCTATGACGATGTCGGTTCTTGCTTGGAGTTCGTTTTTGTACACGTGCGCGATATATGGAGCGAAGCGGCGATGGCGTCGAACGGGAGCCGTAGCGCAGGCCAGAGTGTCCAGCTCGATGATTTAGTGACAGAAACGTTCTGGTTCGAATAGCTGGCAAATATTGCTGCTGTGCCTCTTCTCTATAAAATGGACGAGTATTGTTCCAGATGTCAGCGACTTATCGAAATCGCAAGTTCTATTTGTCAGCCGTACCTCGGCTCCGTATGCTTGTTTTTTTAATGATTCATAATCATAGTTGCACGACGTTGATAAAGATGACTCATTTCGCAGAGTATGCTCTGAGCTCCAGGTTTGAATAGAGTGATATCGAGACCCGAAACTCACATGTCGAAGGCATCATTGATTCTACAGAAGTCAGTTGCAACGTCAGACATCGAAACTAGAAAGTAAGTTAAACAGGATTTTCGACGACAGACTAACGAGTAGATTACTTACTTGCTTGCAACAGGCCCAATTGTGGAGTCTAGCGGCACTCTAGAATCTGAGATTTCTGTCCAGGCTCCCTTTACATCTTCCCTAAAAACCAGAAGCAGACCTCATGCCGTTCTTGGTCGAGCGATCGGCCTTAAGCAGCTGAGGAAATGTCGAGCACGCCAGTCTTTAGCGCCGAGAATAATATATGCAAACGCGAACTCAGCGCCAGAAGTACGCGCATACCATCATAAGAGTTCATTATCTGTGCTGTTTGGCTTATGATACGTTCTTCGAATACGCAGTGAGACGCAGAAGGAACTTCAATGGGTACTCCAATATTCAAGGCCCCTGTCTTCGAGGAGCATACTACATAGTGCGCGCACCGCCACTAGTCGGAGGACTGCTCGGAATAAAGGAAGGGTCGGCCCGCATGTAGGAGGCTTACGATGAGCCGACAGTGGAGACGCGTGCTGGACAGTGTCGTCATCGACTTCAGATACAAGATTGGAGGAATTATTGACAGAAAGTAGAGATATAAAGCTAAATAGACTGTGTAGACGCCTTCGTTCAGAAGTTATAGCCAAGGAAGACAGTTGAAAGACCCACGAAATAGTCCCATCTTCCCACCTTCGTCGCTCCTTCGTGGTCAAGTCTCATCCTAGTAAGGTTTGGTTCGCAGATAGAGTTGTTCGGGGATCTTCATCGTAGCAGTTGAGTTTGAAGCAGCCTCAGGATGGAACGCACAGGTTCAATCGGCTGGTCACTGCCGCCGTTGAGCGCGATCCCGAAAGAGGATACTCATACTGTTGAGCCGACAACAGGACGCTGAGATGACACGCGTCGACGACGCACACGAAGAGCTCGCGTTCTGGCTTGTCTGTATAACGTGGTAGTACTGTAAAAGAAAAAGTTTGAGTCAAGTCGTGGTCGCTGTGAACGTGTGATCATCGGCGTCGCCGCGGGTTTCGGCGCCATGCTTACATCATCCTCAACATTCTAAACGCCGTGTACGTCGTATGTGCATGGCGCATTTTCCACAGCTACCTCACACGTCGGCCAAGGCTTACTCGGTACGTCGAGCAAACATAAGGAATTCCTGACACGAAGTTGATCATCGTCCGTTAGGTTCTTGCGCCCGCGTCGACCCCGACTAGTATCCCCACGCCCGTCGAGGTTACAGAAATCATAAGGAGATATAGGAAGGCAAGTCATGGATGACATTGCTGGCGCATGTCCCGCTTTCGACAATCGACAAACTCTCTCGACCAGGGTGAGCTCGGCATCGCTTGCATGCAACGTGTCGACACGACTGACCGCATGACGCCCAGGGTATTCTTCGCCCCGGTTTGACTTCGCAAGGACGTGGCACATCCCTCTCACTACTCAAAAGGCGCAGAGGCGTGCCAGATCGCGCTGGCACGATCATCTAAAAGCTCGTCGAGCTGCGACATGGCAGGGACGATGTGTCTGAGGTCTACTACGGACAGTTTCCCAGCGCGTTATGAGCACTGTCGAATTCACGTGAATCCATGATGCGTTTAGATGTTGGACGTGTCGTGGTGGAAATGCTGACCAGACTTGAAGGTGCGTGAATGTGAATTTCTTCGTCTTGATTTCGGAGCTGAAATGCAGTTCTAGTCTTGTCCGAATATTTCACAACCCTAATTGCCTGTCAAACACAATTCAACCATCTTCAGCGCCCAGAACTCGGCGGGGTATCGTCTGTTTCGCTGTCTCCGCCGACTACATCGCGCTTCATTCACCTCCGCGGCATCGTATTACGTGCCCAGACCTCCACCGAAAGCGGGGCCCACCCCGTTCGCCCGAGCAAATGTGCATTCTTCGCTGTCGACGTGGCGTCATGTGAGTCCATGCAGTGCGAGATGACGCAGGCAGCATTTCAGGAGATCAAGGACTCACGGCGACAAAATGGAAGACGGAGGGTGCCGTATTTTTCCGCACGTTGCAAGCTCGGCATAATGACCCTCAACACCTCTTTCGGTGCGTATGGAATGGAATTCTAGAAGACAAGAAGCTCACTTATATTCCTAGAGGCTAACCTCTACGCCGCCGCCATACTGGTCGTTCCTGATACCGACGATGAAATGCTCTGCACTTTCTAAGGTGTACTGAGAGTCTTCTGGGCGACATCTCCACAGAATTTGAGAACGAACCAGCCCGCTTTTGCGTGCTTGGAGCAGCTATGCGTAGCTGTCTGGCCACTCTCATGTATCTCAGAGGGCAGAGGTCATTCTCTTCCAGTCGTCTGTGCTCCGCTGGCCCAGTGTTTCGAAAGCGTGTCTCGACGAGACTAAGCTGTACAACGCGGATAAGGAGAGGCAGCTATTCCTGCCGCATGATCAGATTTGGATGGAACTGGGAAAGGAGGAGGCGGTCTGTCTTTCGACGCTAGTTTGAACGGTCAGATGACTTCGTAACTTTCATCTCGATAGGTGCGCAAACTTAATCATTTATATTTAAGATTTAAGCTTGCTCACTGCGATTTCCTGCAGGTGCCCTTTCGACTCTCACGGCGACGACATATACGATCTCTTGCGCTTCAACCCGCGGCGTAACGGCACGGCACGCCTATGCGCTTGCATCTGTCACACGTTTTCACGAGAATCAACTACGATCATGAGGCGCGGGTGCGCTGCTCATCCGGGACCACGCGTACGCGCGGGCTTGACCCTCGAGGGTGTTTTCAACCTGAGCCTAGAGTCAGCGGCATTGTGAAGAGAATGGCTTTCTAGAAACAAATTCGAAGCGATCCATGAACAGAGATTATATTGGTTATTAATGAAACCGATGATGTGATGTAGTTAAATAACAGCTAAGGAACGTGGTGAAAGAGCAGATATATCTGCTAAAGGAACCGAAAGGAAGTATGTAGCTGCGGTCGCGACAGAAATAGCGTGTCTGCGCAGAAGCGCCCCGTAATTCTTTCGGTGATGTTCGACAGAGGCAATGGGTAGCAAATTGCGCTGTTGCTCAGCAAGGTACCGAACAGCGAATTAGCCTTTCCGTCTGTCTACTGGACTCGCTTGAGAGTTTTGAGAGTTAAGTACGCAACATCATTTCCATGCGCCGCACGACGTACATGTACTTATTTGACCATTTCGCTCACATTAGTGACTTTGCTACCGGAACTCGAGGGACACGAGGGACATCATGGCTGCAAGGATCCGAACATCCAGATTCCTGAAATAAGCTCATAAACGTCTGGACGATATAGGAGTATTTCGGAATTTGAGCACGTGAAATATGTCGGAAGGGATTGAGCAGTGCGATCAAGCTTGATTCATGTCTCTCCTTTTGGGATTCGGCACAACTGTGCTAGCATATTTCGATGAAAAGGAAGTATCGTGTCCACGCTATCAGAGGTACTTTCCATCCAATACCCAGGAAGGACTGTCTGAACCGGATCGAAAGCGATCTTGTATCCGGCCTATGTAGGAGACTGCCGAGAGCCGACGTCCCACGGATCTACGTTGTTATTGGTTTCCGAAACCGACTGACCTTCCGGAATGATGTCTTTTCCCTGTTTGACGTCGAGCGCGTCGTACGCAGTCATGAAAGCATCCTCGAAGAAAAGTCCAAGAATTATCTCGATGCCGTCTGAAATTTTAACAACAGCATCAGCGTCGCCACTCTTTGCTCAAATTTGCATCTTTAAGAAACCAATCATAAGTATTTCATGGACGATAAAATATAAGAACCCAAAAAGAGTCAATGCCGGTACGGACTCCTAAACTATCCTTGTCTGCCATCTTGGCATAGATGTCGATTAGCAGCTACAGATTGAAATGTCGGTTACAACTTGTAAATTCCAGTAGCGAGCTTGATTCAATCGCAAAGGTGCGCTTATGTCACCATGCCATTGGAAAGAGGGGTGAGAATGGCGCGGCGCGACTTCTTTCTCTAAATTTGAGGGGACTTGATTAGATAGGTGCATTACATAATATAGCGGCAGAAGCCGGAAGTCGGCCGTCGTTTGTGGTCACTCGACGCTGTTGGCGACGACGACGACGACAAACTTCCTCCATGCCACTCAGCGACCAGAGTACACCGTCGCTGACGCCATCACCATCACGCTCGCCATCTCCGACACCCCCTGTTCAGCCTGACCACTTCTATTCGCCCGACGGCGACGCACAACCATCAGCACCCTCGCCCGACTCTACGGGACGTTCATGGTTGAGCCCGGATGACGACCCACTTGCGACGAAGGGCATCCCCGTCTTCAAGCCTACCATGGCTGAGTTTGCCGACTTCGAAGGATACATGACACGCGTCGAGTGCTGGGGCATGCGTAGCGGCATCGTGAAAATCATTCCGCCAAAGGAATGGTCCGATGCACTGCCCTCCGTGCGTCCTCAACTCGCCGACGTACGCATCAAGTCTCCCATTGAGCAGCACATGCTTGGACGCTCGGGCCTATACCGTCAGCAGAATATTGAGAAGCGCAAGGCGATCAGCTTGCGGGAGTGGGCCGAAATATGCGCCAAGGATGAGTTCCGCGCGCCCGCCATCGACGAGGTCGGGCTCAAGGCTGCAGGAGAGCATGTGACAAGGACATTGAGGAGAAGCAAGCGCGGCGCAGGCGCTGAGGAGACGGAGGTGGAGGTGGAAGTGGAGGGGGTTGTGGTGAGGGAAGAGGGGGAGGATGAATCGAGTCTTGTGGCTGAGCACGACCACTCGGAGGTTGTACCAGATGCAGATACGCCGCTTCCTACGCCCAGCGTAGACGCTGATGCCGACATCGACGAGCCTGAAGATCCCGCGCCCGCTCCGCGCAAGCGACGCGTGCAGACGCGAGCTGACCGTGAGGCAGCTTTGTCGAAGCGCGCCGAGCTCGACAAGGCATTCCTTGAGACGTTCGACGCAGCCGGACACTGGCTCCCGCGCAACACTTCCGCTGCCGACTATACTCCTGCATTCTGTGCAACCCTTGAACGACGATACTGGCGCAATTGTGGGCTGGGGAAGCCACCATGGTATGGCGCCGACACAGCTGGTTCACTATTCACTGAGGAGACGACCGCGTGGAACGTCGGAGGCCTGCCGTCGGCATTGTCTCGTCTTTTACCCGCCAGCGCAAACGGACTTCCTGGTGTCAACACCCCATATCTGTACTTCGGGATGTGGCGCGCGACGTTCGCCTGGCACGTCGAGGATATGGATTTATTCTCGATCAATTACATTCACTTCGGTGCGCCCAAGTTCTGGTATGCAATCCCGCAGGCCCGCTCCGTCCAACTCGAAAACACTCTCCGAAGTTTCTTTCCGCGAGACGTCGCGCAGTGCCGCCAGTTTCTGCGACACAAGTCCTTCCTGGCGAGTCCGACGCTCCTTGCGCAGTCGTCATGCAAACCTAACAAGCTCGTCCAACACGCGGGCGAGTTTGTCATTACCTTTCCCCGCGGATACCACGCTGGTTTCAACCTTGGTTTGAACTGCGCGGAGAGCGTCAACTTCGCCTTGGATAGCTGGTTAGATATTGGCCGAAAGGCGCAGGTGTGCGGCTGTATCGGGGACAGGTGCGTGATAAATATGCTAACGATATTCTTATCTTGACCGAGGCTTAGTGTACGCATCGACGTGGACACACTTCTGCGCGAACGCGAGGAAGAAGCGTCGAAACCGCCGTCAAAGCCCCGTTCGAGAAAACTAAAGTGCGACGCCGACGCGAAACCTAAGTCATCACGGAAGCGCAAGTCCGACGGCGCGGGCCCTTCCAAGGCAAAGAAGATCAAGATCAAAGCCGAACCCCCGGCTGATGGCGAGGATCCGTCTGCCATCAGGCAGAAGATCACGCTCAAGGTTCCGAAGGATCTTGGCCCGTTCCCTTGCTGCCTTTGCGTGTCGCGAGACTTAGTTGGCCTACTCCGCGTGCATGACCCGCCTAGCGCGCGGGCGAACTGCCAAAACTACCAACCGAAGGATATGAGTGGGCACGAAGCATGGCGTGCGCACGAGAGTTGCGCAATGATCGTACCGGAGACGTGGGTCGACGAAATCGCGGTGCAGGAACAGGAAGAAATAGGACAGGCAGTGGAAAGGATGGAGAAGGTGGTATTTGGCGTGGACGCGATTGTGAAGGACCGTTGGGCTCTGGTAAGCTCCTCGCTATCTCCGCCCTCCGCGGTTTGCGCCATTCACTAACTTCTACATTCATGACTTGACTGGAATAGAAGTGCACAGCTTGCCAGAAGAGCCGCGCAAAGTCGCATGGCGCGCCGATCCAGTGCACGAAGGGCAAGTGTCCGAAGGCGTTTCACGTCTCATGCGCTCGCGACGGCGGCGTCGAGGCGCGCATACACTTCGCTGAGGTGCGCACAGTTGAGAAGGAGGTCGTTCTTAACGAATTGCCAGCCTTGTCAGGCTCGGCTGTAAATGGCTTGCCGGACAGCATCGACGCGCAGGCTTCTTCTGGTTATAGCTTCAACATGGCGACTGTAGACCCGTCACTGCTTACTACTCCTGCTCCTGCTCCGTCTATTAAGATCGCACCGCCTGAACCGTTCGTTGCCACCTCTCCTATTCAACTAGAGACAGCGTTCGAGCCGAACGTCATCAAGACGATTAAGAAGATCGAATACGAGCTTCTTTGCACCCAGCATAACCCTGTACAGTATCTCTCTTGCTTTTCTTGTCCCTGTATGCTGAATATAATCTGTTTAGGCCGTCGCTGCGACGAAGCGTGCGAACAAGCTCGACCGGGTACGTATCGACCTGCTCGCGCTGCCATCAATGTCGCGTATCAAGCTGCGAGTCAGCGCGGGCGTATTTGAGGTCTCCCTCGTCGCTGTCAATGAGGAGCGCAGCACTGTCGAGGTCATATGGGACGACGGGATTAAGCGCGAGTTCAAGTGGAGCAGCCTCGTCTGGGGAAAGATGGAGGGCCAGACGGTAGGCCAGAAGCCGACCATTGCGGCGCCACCGTACGAACGTAAGTGATCCAATTGATATCGACTGGTCCCAGTGGTCCTCCGTCTGACTTAAAACTAGAACGATTGCACGCGACGAATGTCCAGATGCAGATTCCCAGGTACGAAACCCAGACGCCGGACGTCAAGGCTGCGCGCCAGCCATCCTTCTCCGCCGGGCCCAGTGGTGCTGTCTCGCAGCCCGCCCAGACGTATGCACCGTACGTTGCATACAGCAGCGGCCAGTACCCATATGGCACGGGAACATATTCGTACTATTCCCACCCGTCCGTTCAGCCTGGTACCGGCGGCTCGACTGTTCCTTACACACCCATGCTGCCACAGCATATGACTGGAGCGATGCCGTACAGCGGACAGCCGCCCTATCCATACTTCGGCTATCCGGCCACCGTTGGCCCACCTCCAGGAGCTTATGTTCCTCCGGGAGCGCCTCCGGCTCCTGCAGCGCAGCGCATTGCGCCGACTTACTCAATGTTCAGCGTGTCGGGTGCGAAGCCGCGCTCGTCACCGTTCTCACAGGCGTTCCAACAAACGCTCGCTTCCTCTGTTGCGTCTCTCCCACCAAGGACGGCACTTCCTGACTCAGGCTCTCCTGCTCCGACTCCTTCCGAGCAGCGGCGGCGGCAGCGACCCGCGCAAGCTGACCAGGTCCCGGCCTTTACTCAACCATTGATTCCCCCGGCTATGTCAGCGACTCCAGACCCCACGCCAACTCAACAACCGCCGGAGACTGATACGGCACCCGTAGTTGGAGGTGCTCTACCACCGGATGTGATGCAGGCCGTCGAGGAGCTTCAGGCGCTTTCGGCGCTGGAGCCCGCGCAACTTCAGGAGGTCCTCAATGCGCGTCCCGCACTCCGCGAGGCCGTCAAGCTCCTACTCGCACATCAGCCGTTTCAATCTATTTGAAGGCTTCCTGCTGGTCTGTTCTCTGGTGTTGGAGGCCGTCTCAAATCTCATTGTCTATTCTTATTTCTTCGCTGCATTTCCTCTTACTTCACCTGTCTCATTGCTTATAACCTAGTAGCGCTCGGTGTCTCAATTCTGTTACATGATTCCATCTCAACCTACTCATAGCACCGCTCATTTCTTCTTTACCGTTCTGCCTTTAGGTACGGAGAGCGGCGACGACAACTAGGACTGTGTAAATATAATGGATCGGTTGTAATACGTTATTTTTTCTACTCTCCCTGTCGGGTAATCGGCATTGGCGGAAGCCGGGTACTTCGCTCCCTCTGAACGAAGCGCTATGTCGAAATACCGGAAAAGTACTTAGATTGGAACGTCCACGCGCCATCTGCATTAAATTCTAGTTATCTGCTCAGAAAAGGCCGGTCAGACGATAGCCTGGTCGATAGGAACTGCCCATTGAGCCCCTTCAAAAACGTCACAAAGTAAACGGGTATTGTCTGTTGCTTGCGAGAGCTAAGGATAATAAAGTACGGTCATTCCGGGCTTCACAGGCTAATACTAATAATTAAAGATAGGCCAAATAAAAATAGTCGGCATCCATCCTTTCTGAAGCATTTCATCTCAGACCAAACTCCGAACGAAGTACTTATATCCAGCTGTTTTCTAGACGCCGGCCGACTAGCCTTACCTCACTGAATCTTATCTTCGTATCTGTTTTGAGATACTGGGATGGATAAATTCTCGAATATTCCATTCGACGTCTTCTCTGACATTTTGAAGTTGACGGATGTCGAGAGCCTTTTCGCAGTGAGCCAAGTGTGTCAGCCTTTTTTTCGGTAGCATCTCTCGCTTCTGATCTCCATCTTCCGTCAGTGCAACCGTCGTTTCAGAGAGTGGGCAGGTACACCTCTCATTTGGAAAGAAGTAATACGGCGCATGCAAGAGCGAGGGATCCAGCTCCCTGGGGACGGCTTTTCGAGTTCTGGTGCACTGTCTCTCAGTCAGCTCAAGCGTAATGCTCTCCGAGCATGCCGTATCCAGCGTAATTGGTCGTCTTCAGTATCTAATCCGACGCGAGCCTATCTTGTTGATTGCTCTCCAGCGAGGTACATGCATGGCGTCTTTCATCCTACACAGCGCTTGCGTTGGGTAATTCCGATCAGCACGGATTTCTTCGCTGTCAAGCTTGGCTACCACATGTCCAGTGGTATGCTCCAAGTCTGGAGGCGCGACGGGAATGAGCCACGCATTTCAGTGAATTATCACCATGACTGGATCGCATGGGGGCACTGCACGGATCTCAAAAACGAAGCCTGGTATTTTATTTACAGCGAGCATAATATAAACCAGTATGTCTTAGTCTTTATCGAGTTGACTACTTCTCACTATACGCCTGTAGACGCGGCCATACCATGCATTTGGTGAGGTTCACGGGATTTAACTCAGATGATAGACTGGAAACGTCTGTCGTTGCTAAGTTCCCTACGTATGGAGCACCGATAAATATATTCTTTCTGGACGTCACTGAAAGGAAACTCTGTGTTGTCTACTCCGGGTCGCCAACAGGCACTATTACACTCTTCTTCGTCCCAGACTGGCTCAAGAAAGAGTCTGTCCACATCGATACAGGGATTGTCGAGGTGCAAAATCTCTCACAACTGTGACGTATATCAGCTGAATCATTTGTAGGACTATCGAACCAACCACAGCTTCGTCTGCACATGGGATGCATCAAATGAGCACCTGATACTTCAATATGATGTCGTGCCGAAGAAGGAAGCACGCCAGCAAATATACACTTTCTCCTGTCTCATGCGATTTACGCTTTCAGAGCCCGCTTTCCCGTACCCTATTCCTTGTCCTCCGTTACTGGAGCCTTCTAAACTCTTCGAATTCGATTATGTAGAGTCCCTGCTGGACCAGGGTCCTTTCCAGGAGCTCAAGACCTCCATTTCACACCAATCCGATTTTGCGCCTATCCTTCCCCACTCCTCTGATCACTTTCAGGCTCCGCCGCTCTGCAGCTCGCTCACGTTCGCATCATCACTTGGGCGGGGCCTGAACCCAACCTACGTCTTGCAGCACCACTTCGTCGGGCTCCCCGGCGGACGACCGTTCGTGCGGCGTCTCGCGACGCCGGAGATCCGGCGGATGGCGTTCGCGCAAGACTACATGGACACGAATGGCGCGGCGCGGTTTCCAGTGGGGCACGCTCTCGACCTGCGCGGACACGAGCTCGTTGCGCTCGGTCATGGATGCGCGGCCTGGGTCGAGGCACGCGAACCTATGGATCCAAACGTTGTGCAGAGTTTCGACGAGGTCCGATTTGAGCTGAAGCTCGTACAGTTTCCATGGAGCCGCGAGGATGGTGGTCGCTTTGGGATGCCGCGCGAGGGAGAGGACTCCATAGATCCTGTTGTGTGCACGGTTGCCTGTCCGCCTGAGGTGGACCTAGCTAAAGTGACGGGCCTGTGGCTCGATGCTATTCAAGGCAGAATTTTCCTTGGTCTGAAGTGGGGGAAATTCATGGTCCTTCATTTTGATTGATAGCACATGTAACACTTTCTGCGATCCTGTAAATCTGTTTGGTACTATGCAAAACATTCAGTTCAGTGATTTGAAGACTCAACAGCGTAGAAACAGCAATGAGGATTCGTATAAAGCATTATGATAGAATCCAACGCACTTCCTTTGACACTGCAGAGCAGACGGGGCGGCCGCACTGCCGGCGTCAGTAAGACACTCGGATACTAGCAGCTTCAGCAAAAAGCGTTTGTCTAGAGTCCACTCCGTGTCTTAATGTCATCGCCCGTTATCACCTGCGAGCACAGGAGCAGAAAGTATGCGATACCGGTCTAGGATGGTAAATCTTGAACGGGAAGATGACCTCGCGTCTTGCGTCTTGACGAATAAAACTGTTGCTGGATCTCTTGCCTTGCATAAGTTCCCAAGGAGACCGCTGAAGACAGCAATGACCAGGAAGTGCGCTTGCACAGTCGACATTAGTCCGTAAACAATCATTAGAAAAATCTGCATGATGAAACGCACCACGCGGTCAATATGTAGCAGACGCACCTTTTATGCAGTCAACCTGCGCAGGAGTCGGTTGACCCGGTGTGTGCGCGAGGCTGCAAAATACGCTTCACTGGGATACAAGAGTGGGTCCGCTCCAAGTACTAGAATTCAGAAGGAATACTTCATTTTCTGCGTGCCGATTCGAGCTCTGAATGACTATGTACGTCCCTTCTTAAAGTCATTGTGTCTTCGTGCAGATAGCTCTCAGGAACAAAAAAGGCGGGACCGACTAGCCCAGCGATTTGAGTATCTTGGACTTTGCCGTTGAGTTTTTACAAAGCCTGAGTCCCGTCGGTGTTGACAGTTCGCAAGTCATTAAACGGATCCCATACTCATTCTAAGAGCCGCACTTGCGTCGCCGATGCCATTAAGCTTCATCTGGTTGATTTCCGTATGTTGCGATAAATGGACAAAAGATAGCGAGATTCTATATTGGGCCACCTGCATATACTGGCCTTGAGCCGCGAAACGAAATTCAGAACAACGGTTTGTTAGGATATCTTGCGAGACTGTTGAAATTTGAGGAAACAAGCTCAGGTCAGTAGAGCAATGACCACGGGAGGATTGAAGGCTCACAATCCAGGCGCGCACACCAACCATCGTTACTTGATGTCAAAATTAGAAAACAGCATAGGAAAAAAGAGCTTTTGATCCACTCAGAGGAAAAGAATATATATGACGAAAAACGAAGCGGAGATATGTAAATGCATGTCTGTGTTATACGCGGAGCGAACGAAATCTAGATACTCCTCCCTCAACGCTCGCCCATTTGCGCGAGGTACTCGGAAAGCTGGTCGGAACAAAGATCAATACGAAACCGCAAAAAGAGGAATAGGATAACTTTCGTACCTTCAGCGCACCCGCCCTCAAGTTCTCCACCCCATTTTGCACATCTGGATTCGCCATGACCCGTGCGATCGCGTCGCGCGCCGCACTTTGCATACCCTCAAGGCTCCCGTCCCCTAGCACGCCATCCGCGCTCCCACCGCCGCCACCACCGAGCCCCTCCTCCTCCTCCCGCCCGAAATACGCCGCGCTCGAAATCGAAGTCGCGCCTGCGAACTGCTGAAGCCGCGCCTGGTCTCCCGCGCTGCGCGTCGGATCGTGCATCCCCCGACCGAAGTACATGTCCGAGCTGATGCCCTTCTGCGCTGCGAAGTTGTCGCGCGCGTACGTCGGCTCGTCCGCTCCGTTGCCCAAAGTTGGTGTCGATGCAGCTGCCGGCGACCCTCCCGCTGCCGAGCCCAGCCCGAGTCGCTTCATTCCCATTCCGAGCCTCGCCATGTCCTGGCTGTTGCCCTTTTGGTGGCCCACGAGCCGCGAGCCGCCCGCAGATGCGGATGCGGGGCGCACGATCCCGCTTTTCGCGGGCCCGCCAAGCTCCACCGCCTGCGCCTTCGCTCGCACGGCCTGCTCTTCCAAGGCGCGTGTGCGCGCAGCGGCGGCCTCTTCCTCTTCGCGCTTGCGGTCGTACCCCAGCTGGCGCACGCGCGCGGCCTCCGCCTCCGCCTCGCGTTGCGCCTTCTCGAAGTCAAGCGGGGTGGCAGCCTTTGTCGCCTTCAGCCCCCGAGCCGCTTCGCCGCGGTACCCGCAGATGCGCCTGGACCGCCGGAGGACGCGGAGTTGAGACGTGCCGCTCCGAGCCGTGCGGGCTTGGCGGAGGCTGTAGTGTTCGAGCGCAGGGAGGCTGAGGTGACGGTGCGCGGTGCGGGAGGGGTTGAGGCAGCGCGGCTGATCGATGGAGGTTTTGGCGCTATAGTGGACACAGTAGGTGACTTTGACGAGGTTGTGGGCTTGTCCCACGTATCGAAGAAATCATCGTCCGCCGACTCCGCCGGCGCACTCGCGGGCGCAAGGCTTGTCGCTCCCTCAACGAAGATCCCAGCAGGATATCTATAAAAGCGTAAATGCGTTAGCGAGCAGAAGAAAGACCAAAGGATGCTGCTCACTGTGCGGCGTCCGCCTCCACGCGCTTGTCAAGCTCTTTCCTGTAGAGCTCCGCCGCGTTGCTCGTGTACTTCTTC
Source organism: Phellopilus nigrolimitatus (assembly GCA_021029095.1). Taxonomy (NCBI): domain Eukaryota; kingdom Fungi; phylum Basidiomycota; class Agaricomycetes; order Hymenochaetales; family Hymenochaetaceae; genus Phellopilus; species Phellopilus nigrolimitatus. Next base: position 71,072 of record JAJOHG010000103.1, read on the forward strand.
TTCACATCCAACTCAGTGAGAAACGCGGTGCCACCATGCCGCGAGAAGAACTCCGTCGCGCTCGCGTTGCCTCCGCACTTCATGCGCCTTAGGTGATCCGTCCGCCAGTTGTCGAGACTCGTCGAGCTGTGAAGGCGCCAAGGTCAAGTCCATCCAGCCAAAGATTGCACACACGACGCAGCACGCACCGGACAAAGCTGATGTGTACGCCGAGGTTTCGGTGTGCGCTCGAGCAGTTGTAGCAGATATACACGCCGTACCAGACGCTCGTCCACGCCGGACTGCTCGCCTGGCAGTCGAAACACATCTGTGCTCCATCATGGTTACCATTGTATTTATTTTTTTGATTATACGTTATGAGTGGCAGCTCACTTTGTTGGCCTTCTGGGCCTTGAGCACCTGGAACACCTTATCCGACTCTTCCTTTTCGACGGACATCGTGGCAGCGGAGGGGGGATGTGCGAAACGAAGTCAAGATCGAGCTGAGTCGGGCGGTGCTGTCTTTATGCTGCTGTTGATGACGGTTTTTTGTTCCAAATATCAGAAGCGTATTTTACGCACGCCGAAACAGAAACAGCAACAGCGGCAAGAAAAGGCGGGAAGGGTGATGAGGACGAAGAGGGCGTCGGGCACGTCGAGCTCAACGTTATGTGACGTCACGGACACGTCACGACCAATGAGCGACGAAGCAGCAACACTCCGTGAACGTGTCCACCTGTCTCCGATCGTGCAAAATTTGCTACGACCAGCTTAACGAATACAACGTACGAGCCTGGTTAATCTTGCCACTTGAGCAAGCCAACTCTCGACGTCACTGCGTCTTTCTTGGGGTCCCAACAGTGAACACATAGACGAGAAGACGAAGACGCAAGACATACACTGATTGACTTTGTATTCTACTATGTACTGGGAAAGCAGATGCTTCTTCTTTTCTCTACGAAGGACGCAAAAGACACTGGATCGATCAACACCCCTTCCGCCATACTCAGGAATCTCGAGCTAGAGTTAAGTATGAGCATCCCTTCAAGGGACGTTCAGCTCCGCTTCACTCGATCCTGTCAGTAAAAAAAAGGTGGAGTCTTTAGATTCGAATGAAGGGCCAAATTTTAAAGGCACCAACATGCACGAGCAGCCGCCACTGTCGGGCTCGCAATGATCAGGCTGCTCGAGACCGACGCGTGGATTGCAGCTCAACCTGGCGGTCTTTCAGGCTGTCCTCTTTTTCGTGTCGCCGCCGTTCTCTTCGCTTTCACCTCTCTTCCGCCTTTGACGTTGCTGAGGCTTCTGCAACCTGCAACTTCAAGCCTGGCCAATGCCGGTGGAAGTCCGCTCAAGATCGATGGCAGAGCCCCTGGATAGCTGTGTTGTCCGCAATCATTAAGATCCACCGCAGGTATGCAAAATTTCTTCGATACGAGAGCAGAACTCGATAATTGACATTTTAGAACAGTTCGGCGTCGATTCTGTCTTACCGAGCCAGCAGCATTCAACGGACGTGCAGGAAGGCCTCTGACGCTCTCACATAAGGTTCACGCGGCTCAACAGCGTCCGTAATCGCCGGTAACCCCTTCCCTTCCGCCTCTCCAAGACATTGCATTCAAACTCAGCTTTATCCCCGCTCTTCGACCATGCAGCCCAACTTTCCGCTGCACTGGGTCCCTCTCAATAGCTCTGCTTCTTCCCTCTGCGCTCGCAAGCGCGGCTGCCCTCCATCGCAAGCTTCCTAGCAATAGCAACAACTTCGACTACATCGCGCAGTAGCGCTCCAACGACTATGAACATAGCCCGAATACCTTTGAAGCCAATATACGCGAGACAAACTTCTCGTTCCCTACACAGAACAGAGCCTGCGTGTGCATCACGCCCCAACTGTACGACAGGAGAGGTGAGTCTCAGTCGTGTGCCATCGCTGCCGCCGCCATACTCGACGCTGACCGAATAAGTCGATTGCAGCGGTTGACACCACGTCCCACTCCCGTTGCTCAACTCGTTCACCCACCTCACGTACCTCACGTCGTCCTCGCCGGCATCTGGGAGATCCTCACCTGCGACGGCGGCCTGGAGCGCCTTGTCCGCCTCCTGCGCGATTTTTGTTCCTCCCCGCCTCCTCCGAAGAATCCCTCCGCCATCTACGACCTCTCGCCTCTTGGATTTCTCCGAACGCCGCCCAACTCTCAATCCCAAATCCTTTGATCGGCACGCCGCATACGGCTTTTCGCTTGCATTTCAAAGCGTAGTCAACATCAGCGTACGCGGATTGGAGCCCATTCGGAGCCGCGTCGTACAGGCGGGTGCGCTGGATGCCGTCGGCTGCGTTCTCGAGGCCTGGCCGGCATCGAAAGGGTTCGCTGTCGGCCCGAGTGCGAGCGCGAGCAGCATCCCGGGAGACCCGCGAAGACAGCTCAGGCGGCAGCAGCAGCTCGGGCAGCGTCATCGAGAGCAAGCACCGGAGCTTGTTCTCCTTCTCACACGTCGATGGCACGACCGGACACGGAGACCGAGGATGACGCGGATGTTGGGACGTCGATGACGCAGGATAAGGACGCGGACGAGAACATGCCGCCCTCACCATCCCTTTCACACCCACGATGGAATGTTGTCATTGTCTCCGACTCGCCGTCCCCAGCAGGAGCGGTACGGTCGGTGTTGGCATGGCCGGAGCCTCCGATACTGTCGTCATCGACCTCGATGCGCACATCATCATCAACACGAACGCGGCGGACGAAGGCATGTCTGATGGGATCGTGGTGCTCGACCAAAACGTCAACGACGACTTGGAGATGGGCACCCGCCTGGCGCGCCTGGCGCGATCGATTCCACGCCGCGCACACGCGCGAATACCCAATACCCGCAACATGATACGCGAGCACCACCATCGCTACGGCCACGCGCACGGGCGAGAAGAGCTCATGCCGCATGCTGTCCTGGCGAGTTTACCCATGCCTGCCGCGATGCCTGTCGGCGCGGACAGCACGAATGCGGACCCCGCGTGAAGCTCGCCTGCTCGCAGCGCCGCGGACGGGTCGAACCTCGAGTTCTTCGTTCAAGCGACGTGCGGTGCCTTAGCATTACCTACCCTTCACCGGCGGCGGCCGACCCACTCCGCGTGCGACGCACCGACACCATCATCACCATCACCATCATTATCACGGTGTGGAGGACCGGGTCCGTTCCGCGAAGAGGATGTACTGATTTCGCTGCAGCTCCTCGCGTATCTCAGCAAATACCCGCACGCACGCCAGGCATTTTACAAGCCACGCCTGAGCTTCCATCCGGCGACAGCGATGGGTAACGCGGGCACGCCGTCAACATCTGCCACGGCTGCTGGAGCGAGGCATAGTTCAAGCTGGAGAGGAGGCGTGTGGACTAAGAACCGGTACGACGGCAAATGCGTGCTCAGCCGTGACGGTGTCGGCGGATCTCAAGAAGGACGGCTATTATCGATCGTCGAGCCTATCTCTCCGAGCTCGCGGCCTTCCACGGACGGGCAGGATGGCCCCGCTGATGCTCCCACAGCTTCCCTTTGATTCTGTGTGTTGCCTTTTTTTTTTCTTGTTCATGAAATCTTTGAACGACATACTGACTATTTGTGAATCTACAGGCTTAGTTTTCCCTGTCTCAGCACGTACGTCTGCATGCTGCCAGCCCATCGTACGTTCATGTCCACGCGCCCCATCCTCTTTCCGTGCACCCGACCGTTTCGTTCTCATTATCGTTTCTTTCGCGGATATGGCTCAATCCTGTTTGTCCTGCTGCGGTCTGGGTTCGGTTTCTGTTTGGCGGGCTGCCAAGCGGCACTTCGAGTTGGATCGAGTTCGATGCGCTCGGGGTGCGCTCTAAAAGTTGGGATATATATAAATTTGCTCTTTGTGGTGTTTTGTTTCTCCTTCGCTGACTTTGAAGTCTCCGGAAATGAATAACAAAACAGTTGGGTTATAAGTTGCAAGAAACGACAAGGACGAAGTACGAGAACCAATTTTAAATCTACAGATTCTTGGATGCAAGACGGACATCAACCCTAGCCGCTCCAGCACACCATGCACCACGTCCATGTCGCCGTTGCTGTCGAGGTACACAGCGCCCAGCAGACTCCACGATGCCGCTGAGGAACTTGGGCGCCTGCAACCGCGCCAGCGTCGCCCACGGTAAAGTGTGCCGGCTCTCGAGTGCGTGTTCATTTTTTTTCAAGGAAAAGCACGAGTGTATCGTGCCGATGATCCAGCAGCGCCCCGCTCTTGCGCAGCAGACACTGCATGAGACGTACAGTGTGCTGTGTTGAAGAGCGCACTGCAAGCGCGCGCGGGTCGGCATCCGAGCGTAGCATCGTTGCGTCGAGCACGACGTGCGCGCGCAGGCACACGAAAACGAGGAAATGCATATTGGCGAGCGCCGCTTTGCGCCTGGGTGTATACACGCCGCTTTGCGCGCCCGCACCTAGCTCACGTGCATGAAGGTAACAGCTTGTGAGATGGACTCTGGGTCGAAAAGCTGAATGGACGCACCTTTAAGCGGCTCGGGCACGAAGATGGCCGAGGTCCATATGAAAAGCGAAGACGTCCATGCTGACCGAAAGCCTGTAAAAGAAATTTAGAGGACGATGCTGTAAAATAGAGTAAAACTTGCACTTGAATTATATGTGCGTGATGTCACCCAGTCACAGCCCGAGGACAGCGTCCTCGTCATGTCAACTTCTCGACTACGCTCCGCGTACCGCTGTCTAATCGTAAGCTGTTTGTCTTTCTTCAATCCTTTAGCGTACTAATCTGTAATGTATTTGTCTAGGTGCAAAAATCATGCCTCTGCAGCAGCAACAGCAGCAACAGCAGCACCAGCAGCAGCCTGTCGTGCCGATCGATCGAGGCCGTCTTGCGTTGGTGAGCCCAGTCGCGTGGAAGCGCCGGAGAGGGCGGTTAGGTAAAACAAAGACATAGGTACGTAGTGAAAACGTTTCAATGCGAGCGCGATGCTGACGACAGGAGCAGCCCAGCACGCTCGTCCGCACGCGCACGGTCATCAACCGATCGCAGACGCCCCTTTACTGCAGCGAGGCGTGCCGCAAGAAGGACCTCGAGTAATCCTGGCCCGTGCCGATGCCCAGCGCGCGCGAGATCCTCGAGCGCGGCTCGAGCTCCGACCGCCTGAAATCAACGGAGTCGGCGCAACTTGCTACTAAAACAAAAACTCTTGGGAAGGAGAAGCACGTCAGCCTCGGCGCGCACCCTGCTCAGATCAACCTAGCACACGCGTCTCCGCCTCCACCTAGCTCTGTTCTGCTTTCTGTCCCGCCCAACTCGCGGCGCGCGCCGAACTTGCGGGATTTCCGCGCGTTCGACCTGGGAGTGACCACGCTCCGCATCGCGCGCTCCGACTCGGACACGAGCTCGAGCGCGACCGGTACGAGCTTCACCGCCAGCGCCAGCGCCGAGCAAGGGAGTCCTGAGGAAGAGTGATCCGACGGCTTGTCGAATTTATGCACGGACACCGCTGCCCCGCTGCTCCCTCCGCTGCCCTTGCATCCGCATTGCGCATCCATGCCCTCGACCTCGAATACCTCAGCAGATAAGTGCCCGCTCTTCGAGGGTGGCATCCTCATGGCCGCGAGACGTTTACAAGCGATCTTCCGCTCGGGTGTGGCGGACGGCGAGCAGGCGAAGGAGGAGAGGAGGCTGCGTGAGGAGCAGGCGAAGAAGGAGGAGCGCAGGCAGGCGAAGGACCTTACTGGCGCGGCAGAGAGAGCAGTTCGCGCGAACAGGAGGGCCGGGAAGGCAGAGGCGAAACCCGATGAGGTGGAGACGATCGAGCCGGCTCGCTGAAGCAATCTGGTCGACAACTATGGCGGCAACTCGAATCCCAGCGCGCCTGCGGGAGTCATCTTGTCATGTCGGCCACCCCACTGTCCCTCCCACAGCTTCCCCCGCCTGTGGCCGCAAGTCCACCGGCGCTGCGCAGGACGTCCCCTACTCACTCGCGCGACGAGGACTAGTCGATGGACCAGTCTATGTCGGATTCGAAACCAGCTCTGGCGTCCCCGCCTCCGACGCTTTCGCATAACACTTTACTCACCTCAACAGTGCCCGCAATCGCGGTAGCCCCGGCTCTTCCGCCTCTCCCAAGTCCTTGCATTCAAACTTGATTTTGTCCCCACTCCTCAACCATGCCGCCCAACTTACCGCTGCCCAGGCTCCCTCCCAGTTAGCTCTGCTCCTTTCCTCGCGCTTGCAGATGCGGATGCCCTTCGTCGCGAATTTACCGTCGCGCAGGGCCGCGCCACTCGCACCGAGCGTCTTCTGGCGTCGGTCCGAGGTCTGCCCTCTAGCACTTCTCCTGACCTAGTACCTGGAAGCCTCAAGATATGTACATATCTTCGCCTCGGGGTCAAACACCCATATCTTTGCAAGGAGACATTGGATGGCCCTGCAACTTGGTAGGTGTGTGTGGGGACATGTCCCACATGGCCTGAAGTAGGTAGATCTTGGATTTGCTTGCATCGTCGCCGTTGGGAGGCCGAGGTCAACAGGGTCACTTTAGAGTGGGGTCAAAGATGTACTCAGGTGTAGGAGCAGTGAATTCTCTCAATGTTTCTCATGAGGTCTGTCGGGGATAATGTTATGGAAAGAATGTTGGTTATTGTTGTTGGGTTTTGTGTCTTGCTCGCTGTGGAGGAGCATTTGACCTCGATTTTGGGCTTTTTTGGGGGTCAAATGGGGTCAAAGCCTTTGTATGTAGCTCTTTTTGTTCAATACTTTGCCAGAATGTGGTTATTAGTATCCCGGAAGGTTTGTATAAGATGTGGAAGCCATTAGATCATTTTGTGATTTTGTGATCGCCGTTGACCCACAATGACCAGCTGTTTTGGGGGTCAATTAGTGCCCACTGACTCAAAACAAGCCGCATTCCTCTGATACTTTGTACATATGCTGTGTACAGTAGTATACATTTTTACATGAATTTGCTTCAGTTCCTGGGGATGTAGAAGCATTAATAATGAATTTACTTGAATTTATATCGGTTTTCTATCAGGTCAAACAGTGAAAAAATATGTAAAATTGTCTATTGTTGATGCAGAGCTCTGTGGTGACGGATATAGGTGTGTCTCTATGTTAACAAGGTGTGGGGATATGTAGTTTGTGTCTTTGTGGTGTAGATGTCGAGCTAGAGGCCGATGAATGGATTTCTGGCTAAATTGGGAAGTGCTTTCCCAGGCAAAAAAACGGCGCGCCTTTTTTTTTCCCGAGTGTTACGTAATCTGGTTCAGGTCAAACAAGCCTGTGGATATAGGAAGAGGGAATTTGCTCAATGTTTCTCATGGGGTATGTCAGGGATAACACTAGGGAAGTATTTTATGAGAAGGTGGATGGGTTTTGTGGCTTGTTCATTGTGTAATAGCATTTGACCTCGATTTTTGGCTGTGTTGAGAGGTATAATGAAGCTGATGCCTCTGTATGCAGCTCATTCTGCCCAGAATTTTGCCAGCATGTGGGTATTAGTGCCCCAGAAGGATTGTTGAAGATGTAGAAGCCATCAGATCATTTGGTGATTGTATGACCTCTGTTGACCCACCGTGACCTGGTTTTTTGGGGGTCAAATGGGGTCAACAGATTCAAATCAAGGCATATTCTTTGGGTGTTTTGTACATATGCTCTAGATAATGGTATCCAAGTTTCTCAGAAGTTGCTTTATCCATTAGTGAAGCAAGAGCATTAATTCAGGCTTTATGTCGATTTTCTATCAGGTCAAACAGCGAAATAAATATGTAAAAATGTATATTTTTCATGCAGAACTCTGTGGTGATGGACATAGGTGTGTCTCTATGTTAACAAGCTGTGGTGGCATGTAGTTTGTGTCCTTGTGGTGTAGATGTCGAGCTAGAGGCCAATGAGTGGTTTTCTGTCCAAATTGGGAAGTGCGTTCCCAGGCAAAAAAACGGCGCGCCTTTTTTTTTCCCGAGTGTTACGTAATCTGGTTCAGGTCAAACAAGCCTGTGGATGTAGGAAGAGGGAATTTGCTTGATGTTTCTCATGGAGTATGTCAGGGATAACATTAGAGAAGGGCTGTATGAATTGGTGCATGGGTTTTGTGTTTTGCTTGCTGTGGAGGAGCATTTGACCCCATTTTTGGCTGAGTTGGGGGGGTTAAATGAGGTCAATGCCTCTGTATGTGGCTTGTTCCACCCGAAACCTTTCCAGAATGTGGGAATTAGTGTCCTGGAAGGTTTTCATAAGGTCTAGAAGCCATTGGATCATTTGGAAATTGTATGACCTCTGATGACCCACTGTGACCTGGTTTTTGGGGGGTCAAATGGGGTCAACAGGTTCAAATCATGGCATATTCTTTTTATGTTTTGTACATATGTTCTGGATAGTGATAGAGAAGTTTCTGAGAAGTTGGTCTAGTCATTGGTGAAGTAGGATGATTAATTCTGAATTTATATTGATTTTTTATCAGGTCAAACAGTGAAATAAATATGTAAAAAATGTATATCTTTTATGCAGAGCACTATGGTAATGGATGTAAGTATGTCTCTATGTTAACAAGCTGTGGTAACACGTAGCTTGTGTCTCGGTAATGTAGTTGGTGAGCTAGAGGCCGATGAATGATTTCCTGGCCTAATATGGAGGTGATTTCCCAGGCAAAAAAAAGGCGCGCCGTTTTTTTTCCCGAGTGTTAGGTAATCTGTGGCCAAACTGCGCATGCGCAGTTTGGCCTCGTATTACATAACTGATTTTTCATGTTGCACGTGAGATTCCCGCCAGGACGACCTCCGCCAGCGTCGCCCGCCCTTCTTCTTTTCCGCCGCTGCTGTCGACCCGCTCCTCAACCATGCCGCCCAACTTACCGCTGCCCAGACTCCCTCCCAACTAGCGCTGCTTCTTTCTTCCGCACTTGCAGACGCGGACGCACTCCGTCGCGAGCTTACCGTCGCGCAGAGCCGCGCCACGAGCACGCCTTCTGGCGTCGGTCCAGGGTTTTCATTCTAGTGCACCCCCTGGCACAAATGTGGACGGAGACAAGGCCAGTGGAGAGAGAATGACGTGAAAGCGGAGTCCAGAGTCCCCGAGAGCGCCGCAAAGGCCGTCCCCAATGCTGAGGCACGCGTGGGTCGCGCTGAGCGGTAAGCATTAGATCTTCTTCGATTTTGTTTTTCGCTTGCTGAGTGTTCTGCACAGCGATCATGTCGACCTTTCTGCGGCGCTGCAGTTTCTTTGCGCGCAGTTCACCGAGGTCGAACGGTACGAACATGCGTGCTCCCTCCGCTCCACTGACGCGCGCACCGCTTTTGCACGCCTCTCGACGGCGTCGCACGCCTCCGTGGCGTACCCCAGTTACCCGACCGCCGCCTGGTCTGCGAGCCCGCATTTTCAGCACGAACAAATGGACGACACTCTCAGCTTGCCTTGCCTTCCCCTGCCGCACGCCATCATCGTCGCTCCGCAGCTTGCTCACCGGACCAGGCGCATATCCCGCGTCATCTGCGTCATCCACTTCCCTGCTATTCTCCCGCGCTCTGCTGGCACCTCACGCCGCAGGCGCGTCCTCTGCGCTCTATCCGGCTCCCGGACACGGACACGCTCTCAACAGGGCGCGTCCTTCCACTTGCTTCCGCTCCCGCCGCCGCCATCCACTACGGGGTCCTCGATGTTTGCGGCGGGCTTTGTGCTCGCGAAACACAGCCACATGAGTACGAGGCTGCGGGCCGGAGGAGCTGCTTAACGGCGAGTGCGAAAAGGACTTCGATAGGAAGAGGCGCAGGGTCGGTGGGTGGGACATGGTGGTTGATTCCGTATGTTGTCTTCTTTCTTAGTGATTTTTTGGAGCGATATACTGACTACTTGTGAATCTACAGCCTTCGCTCTCTCCGTCTCAGCACGCGCATGCCGCCAGCCCGCCGTACGCTCATATCCACGCGTCCCATCCTCTTTCCTCGCACCCAACCGCGCTCCCCGCTGTGCCGCTCCCTCACACGTCTTCTAGAACGTACGACCCCTACCCAACCGCCTGGTCCGCGCACGCTGCGCCTGTGGGCCGACACACGTTCCGTCGATTTATTTTCGTGACCGCGAGACCGTTGGCGCAGGGTCCGTTGTCGTTCCCGCGCCGCCCGGAACGAACGGAATAAAGTACGACAGCAGGTTCGATCTGAAATCCGACAACAACGCACACTCTCGCGCTACCCGAGCGTCACGCGCATCGAGTACGACGACGCAGGTCGCGAGCATATCAGGGTAGACGCGCGAGAGCTTGTGAGGGACGCGAAGGGGCGCGAGCGCCGTGGGCGCGAGCACGCTTCGCCACGCGTCTGGCGTCGACTACTACCCAAACGCCGCGCTTCAGGGCCCCAACGTCAGTGCGGTCGCACGAGCCCACCGCCCATCGCGCTTTGCGCGGGTGTCCCTGGTGCAAAACGGCGCGTGTTGCGAAGGGCGTGTCCGGTTAGACTGGGGAGACGGTCCAGTAGAGAAAGGGGCGGCGCTGGCGATTTGCTAGGTTGCGCCGCCATGCTGAGCGGGAAAGCGTCTGAACATGAAAATTAGAGATATTTTTGTATAGTAGAATAGAAATCTGAACTTACCTTCCGTTGTGTGTTTTTTGCTTGTCAGACCTGGCATGAAGACGATTGTCGCCGAAGTCGTCTTGATCGCTGTCCGGCACAGCCCGACGACAGCGACACGCGTCGTCCTCGTCATGTCGATCTTCGTGCTTCGTCTCGACCTCTCGACCTCTCGCCTTCTCGCTTCTCGACTACGGTCCGTATGTCGTTGTCTATTCGTAAGTTGTTTCTTTTTCTTCAGGCCGTTAGTTTACTAATACGTAAACCATCCGTCTAGCGCGAGGATCATGCAGCAGCAACAGCAACAGCAACATCAACAGCTTGACCTCGTCGCGTTGGTCGATCGAGACCGTCTTGCACTGGCGAGCCCAAGCGCTTGGAGGAGCCAGAGAGAAGGGTTAAGACTTAGGTATGTGGCCAAAGCCGCTGGACGCCGGTGTGACGCTAACAAATGCTTCATCGCCCCGAACCCATGTACCTTCTTTCCGCTCCCTCATCTATCTCTCTGTCAGCCATACCTGCGCGCCGAGTTGCAGATAACAATAGCAAAAACTTATGAACTCGCTCTGCAACATGTTGGTCAAGACAAGGACAGCAGCGACATCTGGGCAGAATACATTCAATTCGTCAAATCCGGAGAAGCAGGTTCAACCTGGGAAGAGCAGCAAAAGATGGACACTGTACGCAAGATTTATCAACGTGTTGCCCAAATTCCGCTCGAGAACGTCGAGATGCTATGGAAAAACTACGAAGCGTTTGAGAATAGTCTGAATAAAATAACCGTGCGTTGCTTTTTTCGAAACTGAGACGGCGTGGAAACGAGTTCTTGCAGGCCAAGAAGTTTTTGAAAGACTGTCCCCGGCGCACATGCAAGTTCGATCTAAGTTGCGTGATCTCCGACAGCATCTCGGGCAGCTCTTCTCTCCTGCGCATCCAACAAATGGCGCGCTCGCCGCGCTCAACCTGCCGCACAAGCCAACATGTTTCCAGAACGAACGCCCGCTTGCGGGCGCCTGGAAGCTGTACCTTAGGTGGGAAAGCAACCCGCCTGAGATCGAGAACAAGGCTGCGCTCACGACACGCCTGCATGTCGTGTACGTACCGTAAGGCGGTCGTCCGCATGCGTTTCTTTAGCAAAATCTGGTTCATGGCGTATACATAGTTATCGGGCGCGGGGCGCGTCGACGAAGCACTCGCACTCCTCAAGGCCGGCATCGAAGCGAATCGGGCAAGTTTCCTTCTCAACTTTGCGCTCGCAGAATCGTACGAAATAGCCAAGAGCAACGTTGAGGTCCATGCGACATTCAACAGACTACTTCAGAGTATGCATGAAGACCTCGAGGGTCTCAAGGTGAAGTTTGATGATGAAGCCGCACGATCGCCGACATGGGATTCTGCGCCTGGGTCTGCTGGTACAGCTGACGCTAGCGCTGGAGATGCGCGGAATGATGGCGGCCTCTCGAAAGCTTTGTTTGCCACCACGAAAACCATATCTTCCTCGTCTTCCCCGTCAGAAGTTCCGCCACATGCTGAAGAATTTCGTGAGACAGCAAGAGTACGGCCTGGTGTGCATCGTGTACATCTGCTTTGCGTTGCACGCGGAAGGTGTTGATGCAAGCCGGTATTCGGAAAAGCGAGAAAGGGCAAATGGAAGACCGGGAGATCTTCGAGTCCGCTGCGCTAATGGAATATCACGTCTCGAAGCAACTTGGTTTCGCCAACAAGAGTTTCGGCTTGACGCACGCTCGCTTTCCTGAAGAGGTTGACTTCGCCGTGCGCTGTTTGACGTTCTTGATGTCAGTGAATGATGAAAACAGTGCGTAAGATCTAACTGCTTCGTTCCATATGCTAACCTTCGTATTCAGATGCTCGTGCTTTGTTCGAAATCGCGACCGCGACGTTCAACAAGGCCCGTGCGCTCTGGGAGCGCTGGGCGCGCTATGAGTATCAGTATGGGTACCTTGAAGTGGCTCTAAAACTCGAAAAATGAATGGCCGAAGTATTCCCTAAAGGTTTGCCACTCTCTACCTTTTCGTCTCCTATTTTTCATATATTTTGTTTCTGGCAGACCCACCGATCAAGTTGTTCGCTCAAAAGCACTCGTATGCGAAAATTGACGGCATCGCGAACCGTGATCTCGGCGTCTCACAGGCTCGCAAAGAAAAGGCCGCCAGAGAAAAGGCCGCCGCCGGGCTTTAGCTTCAGGACACGTTTCCCGCGATCAATGGAGGGACGCTGCCGTTTTCCGCGAGTCAGTCGCAAGTCTACGGGCCTGGCACCACTAACGTCGGTGGTCCGGGGGTGGGAGCTTTAGGCGCTCGTAATCCGTCGCGCACGAGCGAGAGTGGAGGCGCGATAGAACGAAGGCTGGGATGCCACCTCAAGCGGTCGCGTGTCTTCTCGCCGCTGCGCTGCCGAGGTATAGGGACTGGGAACAAGAGCTCTGTTCGAAGACATGGATCGAGGTGTCCGGCTCGGGTCTGTGCGACGTCGCGAAGCAGCTCAAGGACCAGCCACCGGGAGGGTCCGGTGTACAAGGAATTGAAGCGTATTATCTCGACGGCGGCTGTCTTCGGTGGCGCCATCCTCGGCCTTCTCTCCATTGGCGCGGACCTCATGGGCGCTATTGGCAGCGGTACTGGTATACACATAGCCGTCACCTACAGCTGTGCGTCCCTTTCCCTTGTTTATTATCATGTTCTATTACTTATCGCATTTTTAGACTGGGAAAGAGGCATTTGCGAGTCGAATAGCCCCGAGATGGCCGCGTTCGGTGATCTTCTGTGCTATGTTTCGTTCTCATTACCGTTTCTTTCGCGGACGTGTGCGTGTACATACGGCTTGGTCCGATATGTTCTGCTGCGGTCTGAGTTCAGATTGCGTTCTGGCGGGCTACCGAGCGGCACTTCGAGTGGGATCGAGTTTCGGCTGGGGTAATATCAAAATTTGTACATGCACGCTGTTCCAGCCACGGATGCGCGCTTTGAAAATTGGGATATATATAATTTTGCCTGCTGTGGCTCTTTCGCTCCTTCGCTCACTTCATGATCTCCGAGAACGAATAACATAATAGTCGGATTATAGGTTGCAAGAATCGACAAGGACAAGTATGAATCCTAATTTTAAATCCGACACTTCTCCTGCCCACTTCATGTCGCGCGACACCGGGTGCCGCACGTCCACTCCTTTGTGCACGACGCGACACAACACGAACATCAGCCCTAGCTGCTCCAGCACACCGTGCACCGCTTCGAGTTCGCCGTTGCTGTCGAGGTACATGGCGCCCAGAAGACACCACGATGTCGCTGAGGAACGTGGGCGTCTAACCGCGCGAGTGCCGTGTACGGGAACGTGTGCCGCTCTCGAGTGCGCGTTCGATTTCTTCATTCCCTCGCTGGAAAAGCGCGAGTGCGTCGCGCTGATGATCCAGCAGCGCCCTGCTCGAGTGCAGCAGACACTGCATGAGATGCAGTGTGTCGCGCCGAAGAGTGCACTGCAAGCGCGCGCGTGGCATCCCAGCACGACATCGCTGCGTCGAGTACGATGTGCGTGCGCAGGTACACGAATGCGAGGAAATGCATATTGACGAGCGCTGCCTTGCACTCGTGTGTCTGGCAGGGTGTGTACGCACCGTGTTGCGCGCCCGCATCTAAGCCTGCGCCGGGCTCGCGCGCATGAAGGTAACAGTGTGAAATGGACTCTGGGTAAGAAAGCTGAACGGACGCACCTTTAAGCGGCTCAAGCGCGAAGTTGGCCGAGGACCGCGTGAAGAGAGAAGTCGTCCATGCTGAGAGAAAAGCCTGTTAAAGAAAGTTAGAGGATGCTGCTGTAAAATAGAGTGAAAGTTTGCACTTGCACTGTTATAACTGCTTGCGGACCTGGCACGCTGACTGTGATGTCACCTAGTCACCATTTGATCGCTGTCCGGCACAGCCCGAGGACATCGATGTGCGTCGTGCTCGTCATGTCGATCTTCGTGCTTCGTCTTCGTCTCGACGTCTCGACTTCTCGACTACGCTCCGCGTACCGCTGTCTAATCGTAAGCTGTTTCTCTTTCTTCAATCCCTTAGCGTACTAATCTATAAACTATCTATCTAGGTACGAAAATCATGCCTCTGCAGCAGCAGCAACAGCAGCAACTTCGCCGCAACTGTCGTGCCGATCGATCGAGGCTATCTTGCACTGGCGAGCCCAGTCGCGCGGAAGCGCCGGAGAGAACGGTTAGGTAAAACAAAGATATAGGTACGTATTGAAACCGTCTGAATGCGAGCGCGATGCTGACAACAGGATCAGCCCAGCACGCTCGTCCGCACGCACACGGTCATCGACCAGTCGCAGACGCCCCTCTACTGCAGCGAGGCGTGCCGCAAAAAGGAACTCGAGTGGTCCTGGTCCGTGCCGATGCCCAGCGCGCGCGAGTTCCTCGAGCGCGACTCGAGTTCCGACCACCTGAAATCAACGGAGTCGGCGCAATTTGCTACAAAGACAAAATCCCATGGGAAGGAGGAGCACGTCAGCCTCGGCGCGCATCCTGTTCAGATCAACCCAACACACGCGTCTCCGCCTCCATCTAGCCCCGTTCTGCTTCCTGGCCCGCCCAACTCGTGGCGCGCGCCGAACTTGCGGGATCTCCGCGCGCTCGACCTGAACGTGACCACGTTCCGCCTCGCGCGCTCCGACTCGGACACGAGCTCGAGCACGACCGGTACGAGCTTCACCGCGAGCGCCAGCGCCGAAAAAGGGAGTCCTGAGGAAGAGCGATCCGACGGCTCGTCGAATTTATACACGGACTCCGCTCGCCCGCCGCTCCCTCCACTGCCTTTGCATCCGCACTGAGCATCCGCGCCTGCGTCGGCGCCCCCGACCTCAGATAAGCGCCCGCGTTTCGAGGGCGGCATCCTCATGGCTGCGAGACGTCTACAAGCGATCTTCCGCTCGGGCGCGGCGGACGGCGAGCAGGCGAAGGAGGAGAGGAGGTTGCGGGAGGAGCAGGTGAAGAAGGAGAAGGAGGAGCGCAGGCGGTCCTGGGACCTCACGGGCGAGGCTGAGAGAGAAGCTCGTGCGAACAGGAGGGCCGGGAAGGTGGAGGTGAAACCCGAGGAGGTGGAGACGATCGACACGGCTCGCTGGAGCGATCTGGTCTACAACTACGGCGGCAACTCGACTCCCAGCGCGCCTGCGGGCGTCATCTCGACCCACCGTCAGCCCTCGACTGGCGCCGCCTCCGACACGCAGGCAAATGCGGACAACGCGGCGACAGTTCGCGCGTCCGGCGCGCCGACGCGCACTCAAAGCGCGCTCGAGCTCTACGCGAAGTACTCGCTTTTCGTGCGCGTGCTGTCGTCGTCCTCCACAAGCCCCACACCGCGCACAAAGAGCAACGCGAGCTCACCTCCAGCTACCCGCCCGCGTTCGGCCTCGTCACCTCGACCTCGGCCTCGGAGTTCGTGTCGACCAAGCCGGCGTTCACATCAGTCAGCGACGACGCGTACTCTGGTGCGAGCGCGCTCACCCTTCCCAGCGTCAACCCGGCACAATATGCGGACAAGAGTCGCGCAGCCCCCCGTCGTGTGCTCGCGAAGGAACGAATCCAACGATAACGGCACGGAGGCCGCCGACGGCCGCGTACTTCTCGAAATGACTGACTATGTGAAGATGCTCAAGTGCGTCTTCTTTCTTTTGTTTCTCTGACCGGAGATTCATCTACTTTACAGAAGCGACGACGGCACGCCCATGTCCTCTTCATTAAATCCCACCCACCTTGCTCCAAATCCTCTCTTCCGCACCCTCGCCTTTCTTCTCAGCCGCACGCAGACAACGGTGCCCCTCAAACCGCCCCTTCAGCTCTCCCTCCTTGCCATTGCGTCGCACTCTCCGACACATATGCCGCGCGTCTCCTGGCTCAGCTCGCCGCTACGCGCCGACTTGCGCAGCCGACGGCCGGCTGGCTCGCAACCTGGGAACTCCTTTTCGCATGCGACATTCCCTCGAAGCCGGCGATGCGCATGCAGCTGGCGTGCATGTATGGGGCAGTGAGGGACTTGCGGTCCTTCTGCCACCCACTTGCGGTGCTGCTGTTCAAGTTTTTGATGCAGCGTGTCGAGCGTACGAAGGAGGGGGAGGATGCGCTAGCGGTATGGGGTTTGTTGGCAGACGAGGTCGCGCTCCGCTGCACTGAGGACAGCTGAGTGGATGATGAAAATCCAATTACTTCAGAGCTCGCGGTCCACAGAGTCATGGTCGCTATGATGTCGGTCTCAGGAGATCGCGGTTGCGACGGCGAGTTCGATGCGCTGCGAACACGGCACCGGTGTCACCGGGAATTCCAGCAAAAAATGATTTCACGACGTTCGTCAGTTTACTATACCTATCCCTCCGCAGCCTCTTTCTCACCCTCCTCGGTCTGCTCACCCGTCTTCTTGCGCATTCGACATTCTCTGGTCTTACCCCGCCCACCGTCGCCTCTCTCCGTCCGCTATTATTTGGACTACCGCTGGCGAGCTTTCTACACGACATACGCAGCCTACCTCCGGATCACCCACGCCGGAGAGCATCTCTTGCTATCGTATGTGCGTTTGCAAGTCACTCAAACACTACCGACCGCCGTCCAGTAGCATTCTCAGCTGCGTGTAGGGCTATCAACCTCTCGCGCCGCTCGACAGCTTTCAGTGTCTGCGGCTCGGTGGGGAGGCACGAAGCATGGCGAGTGTGTCGGCAGTGGCATGCCGCCTCCTCTCTCGCCCACATCGGAGCGTTTGGAGTGGCATGGCTTTTTCTAGATAGAAAACGGGCAGACTATATTCTTGCGGGTCGGCCGAGATGCGGTTCCGCAGTTCGTCATGGATGTGTTCGGCCTCCCTTTGTACGACCAGCTCCGCGGCGACAAGGTAAAAAAGCACTTTATTTTCCGGTATAGGTCCTCTTTAATTCCATGGCCCACAGACCACACTACCACTCCTCGGAATCCCTTTTCGTAACGCGTAAATGCAGTCATTGCCAAACACGAGATGCGTCGCGGACCATACTATCCTTATCTCTATATCGGCAAGGAGGATGGTGAGCCACCGCTGCGCCTCTGGGTGCTAAGCTGCCTGCTCATGGTCGCGCGGACGTCATGCCAAGCTACCAGCAATTCATCACTCGACTCAAAGACAACGTAGGCGGCCCGTCGACAAGCATTCGCATAGCGGGCGCGTCGGCAACGACCGAGCGAGCTCGTGCCGTTCAAAGTGCACTGACGTCGTCTTTTCGTCTCGATTTTGCGCGCCGTGCACTATCCTCTCGAGTCCGCGCGGACCGCTACGCACAGCAACACAAGCCGCCGAAACGACGGCAGCACGAGTACGGCCTGCAGCAGCAATAGCAACAACACCGGCAGCCGCGGCCACAACAGCAGACCCCATCGCCGCCGCCGTCCATGCGCGCTCAAAAGCCCCGTCTGAGCTTCCATCCGGCGACAGCGACGGGTAGCGCGGGCATGCCGTCAACATCTGCCACGGCTGCTGGGGCGCGGGATAGTTCAAGCTGGAGAGGAGGCGCGTGGACTAGGACCGGTACGACGGCAAGCGTGCACTCAGCCGCGACAGCATCGGCGGATCTCAAAAAGGATGGCTTCTTTAAGGCGCTGACCGGTCGTGGAAAGGAGAAGGAGAAGGCCATCGCGATCTCCTCTGTGCTGAATCCGCCATTGCCTACCTCTCCGTCCAGCTCGGCGTCGCCGCGGATGACCAACGTGTTCTCGCTCGTCGAGCGCTTCACGTTTCGCCCAAGCCCGACGGAGAGCAGTCTTCCGACACCGCCGCCTTTCTTACCCCCAGAAATACAATATTGGGCGGGTGTCATCATGCGGAATGCGTGCCGGAAGGACGAGAGCCGTGGCGGGATAAGACAGTGTGCTAACAGTACATCTTTCTTTACATAATTTCTTAATCGTCTACTCACAAAGACCCTGATCTATTCTAGTGCTATGTGGTAAATGGGAGTCATTCCCGCGAGAGTTCGCCAAGTGTCGACGGTGCAGGAAGGCAAAGTATTGCGGGAAGGAATGTCAGTCATGTGCATGGAGCGAGGGTCATAGGTTCTGGTGCAGTGCGCGCGAGGGCGACGACATAGCCGAGAGCGGGTCGGTTGTCGGACAGGGTCAGAATACTGAAGGCGATGGCGATAGTGCGGAAGGTGCAGTGGCCAGCGTTGGTGCTGGAAGTGGAAGTGGGTCAGGAGGGCGCACGGTATCGACAGTTGCGCATGACAGGGTGGAGCGCCGGTTGGCACGGGATAGAGAGCATCAGCGACTTGCATTTGCAGCTGCTGCCTCTATTGCGGGAATGCAACCCGCTGCACACTTCTCGGTTGCTCGGAACAATGGTACAACGGTGAGTTAACATTCAGTTAACATTCAGTCAGTTTTCCATTGAAATCTCAGTGACTCATTTTGCTTTCGAACACAGACTGCTTCGGAGTTCGCAAGGCCGCGAGGAGCAAGCGAGCATGGTCATGCTCGCGTTCCGGGTTTGCCCAGCGCCAGCTCAAATACGATTGCGCCGGCAAACCCTGTAACCTCGTTCTTTGGCCCGGGCAACACTCTCGGCGGTCCGCCAGCAACGAGCATGTCACTTCCTATTAGCATGCGGCGGCGCGCAGCAGCGGCAGCTGCAGGACCATCATCGATAACGACAACACCGCTCCCAGTGAATCATATGGTTCCACGCCCAACGGCGCCTGCACCACTCGCGAAGGAACTAATGAAACAATAACGACACGACGGCCGCCGTCGGCCGCGTACTTTCCGGAATGACTGACTATGCGAAGACGCTCAAGTGCGTCTTCTTTCTTTTGTTTCTCTGACCGGAGATTCATCTGCTTTACAGAAGTGACAACGGCACGCCTATGTCCTCTTCATTAAATCCCATCCGTCCTGCTCCAAATCCTCTCTTTCGCACCCTCGCCTTTCTTTTCAGCCGCACGCAGACAACAATACCCCTCACCCCACACCTTCCGCTCTCCCTCCTTGCCATTGTGTCGCACTCTCCGACGCAGATGCTGCGCGTCTCCTGGCGCAGCTCGCCGCTACGCACCGGCTTGCTCCGCCGACGTCCGGCTGGCTCGCATCCTGAGAACTCCTTTCCCCTTGCAACATGCCCACGAAGCCTGAGATGCGTCACGCAGTGCACATGCAGCTGGCACACGCGTGTGAGACAGGTGAGGGACTTGAGGGACTTCCACCGTCCACTTGCGGAACTGCTGTTCGAGATTTGGATTCAGCGCGTCGAGCGTGCGAAGGAGGGGGAGGATGCGCCGCGGTATGGGGTTTGTTGGCAGACGAAGTCGCGATCCGTTCCAGAGGAGGACAGCTCAGCGGACGACATACCGCCTACTACGTCAGAGCTCACGGTCCACAAAATCATGGTCGCTATGTTGGTCTCGAGATTGCAGTTGCGACGGCGAGCTCGATGCGCCTGCAAAGCCTGCGAACACCGGGCTACCGTACGACACGCATGCCATGCCGTCGCTGACTTCGTCGAACTTCGCAGCTGTGGCCGCGGTCGCGGTCACCTCCCCTAGCTACGCGCGCGATGCTGATGCTGGAGTAGACGCTATTGACATTGCTCCCTTAGCTGGTTCATCGAGCGCGTGCTTGCGAAAATAGTGTTACCACGCGTAGCGCCCGCGTCGATGCACCGTCGCAACCAGTCACAGTTAACGCCCGAAGGCAACGTCGGTGCTTGGCGTCTGGGGCGGCGCCATTGGCTCGTACGTCAACTTCCTTACAAACCAAGAGACCGTGTTCCTCGCCATCAAATACTGGCTTCGCTTTCGCAGTCCACTTCGTTCCAAAACATTGCCGCCCTCATCGAGCGCATTCGGAGTCGACGATCATACTCGACGGCTTTGTTCACTTGCTGGCCTCTGACTGCTGATGATGTTGGCGCAGCTGAGGAGTGGACGGGCCTCTAGACGGGCGCTGGCGCGCCAGACCTCGAGGACGAGCAGGACCTGTTCGCGCAGGCTATCCGGGTGGCAATTCTGGATCACACTTGCTCCGTGGCACGAAGCATGACAAGTCTTCCTCTCTAACATTTCTGCTGTTGTTCGGAAAGGTAGCGCCCGATGCACAGATTCAGGACCCGCACGCTCTTGGGTCGAGGGAGGTTTATATGCATGTTGTGCTCTACCTGCTGAATACGGGTGGGCCGAAGCTGAGCGGAAGTGGGAAGGGGAAGGAGAGGGAAAAGCGCAGAGCGGGAAAAGCGCAGAGCGGGAAAGGCAATCCCGCTGTCCGAGAGCCAGCCCGTCTTGGCTGAGCTGTTGTATAAGCTCATTTATCAGCAGTGCGAGCATCCACGTACAAGCTTGTCCCTGATGCTTTATCTCCGGTTACGCGAGGACTTTTTCGCTCACCACCTGGCTGCGATGGACCCTTCGATACGCAGACTCCATTTATTGAAGTGCTATACGGTAATGGGTCCCGCGTCGCCACGACATGCGCGACAATGAAGGCCTTCCTCCAAATCCGTTCTGGTTGCTGGATCTTATATCGCTGGAGCTGCACGTCCTGACGAACAAGGCCCAGAACCAACGAGTCAAGGACCTCCTGGAGCTACTCTTCGCCACCAAAGACTCGTACCATGTATCAGAGACCAGTCGCAGACTCGCCTTATCGAACTCTTCCAGTCGTTGGAATTTGAGTGGTATGACAGTGTCACTGTTACACCCGTCGACTTGCAGTTCTATACAAAACTCAGCCTGCAGTCTTCTGTCCGTGCGAATGAAAACGGATGTGAGGTCGTCAATTGCACAGGCCTTTTCGAGCTCCTCAGCAACGCACACAAGACGCTTATTCACCAAGGGAAAATCGCCAGCACGGCCCACAACACGCAGCCGAGACGAGGTATATCTTGGAAAGCTGCGTTGTAGAAAACAATTGGCGCGAGGTCCAGTTTACGCTCAACGTCAGTTACGAGTCGTGGAAGCGACTGGCCGACGTCGTACTCACGAAATGCTTTGCTCAAGGCGGAGCGCGACTGGGAGGTCCTGTCGTACTTACTCCTGCACCTCCCTGTCACCTCGCGAAAAAGAACTTCTCGTGTGGTCCGCGCGCGCGAGACAATCGCGGACCTGCTCATGGAGCTGTGTAAAGGCGTGTTGGATGGACACACTCGGAAGGTACATTTTGCAGAAGTGGTCCGACTCGCAGAAGACACACGACAACAGAGCATGGCAAACCACGCGCTGACGGTGCGCATCAGCTACCAGACCATAATCGACACACCAAAACGACAGGTGCTCGTTGAGGTCTTCGATGGGACTCAATTTTCCATCATAACCTAAATAAGGTTCCTCTTTCTGTCTCTCTCACTCTCCACTGCTTGTGCTCAGAGAATGGAGTAAATATGAGGCTGGAAAAAAGTCTGAAAAAAAAGCTAAAAATAGATTGAATCAATAAACACAAGTTAAAAATTGAATTTGCACAGGTAAGAAAATCCGGATTCACGATTCAGAGACAAACAGACGTAGAAAGTTTGGTTGAGTTCCGATGTGTTTGAGACTCGGTGAGAACATGATCGAGGATGATTCAGACATGTCCAACCCGTTTACGAAGTTTTTCAGAAACTCCCCCAAAGGGAATTTGACGAAACACAGTTTACGAGTGCAGACAGAATACAAAATGCGGAATGCAAGATCCCGTTTGCAGAAAGGCAGCCGTAAACAAGCCGTTTTCGGATTTGGATTCAGCTCAGAATTTCGATCCAGAACCGACTCGCCCGAAAGAAACGAATCCAGTTTTGCTCCCCCGATATCCGGAATGTAGTGGCGACAGCCGGTGGTGAGTGAAGTTCGAGTGGGAAACACATAGACGACACAAGTTAAAAATTGAATTTGCACAGGTAAGAAAATCCGGATTCACGATTCAGAGACAAACAGACGTAGAAAGTTTGGTTGAGTTCCGATGTGTTTGAGACTCGGTGAGAACATGATCGAGGATGATTCAGACATGTCCAACCCGTTTACGAAGTTTTTCAGAAACTCCCCCAAAGGGAATTTGACGAAACACAGTTTACGAGTGCAGACAGAATACAAAATGCGGAATGCAAGATCCCGTTTGCAGAAAGGCAGCCGTAAACAAGCCGTTTTCGGATTTGGATTCAGCTCAGAATTTCGATCCAGAACCGACTCGCCCGAAAGAAACGAATCCAGTTTTGCTCCCCCGATATCCGGAATGTAGTGGCGACAGCCGGTGGTGAGTGAAGTTCGAGTGGGAAACACATAGACGACACAAGTTAAAAATTGAATTTGCACAGGTAAGAAAATCCGGATTCACGATTCAGAGACAAACAGACGTAGAAAGTTTGGTTGAGTTCCGATGTGTTTGAGACTCGGTGAGAACATGATCGAGGATGATTCAGACATGTCCAACCCGTTTACGAAGTTTTTCAGAAACTCCCCCAAAGGGAATTTGACGAAACACAGTTTACGAGTGCAGACAGAATACAAAATGCGGAATGCAAGATCCCGTTTGCAGAAAGGCAGCCGTAAACAAGCCGTTTTCGGATTTGGATTCAGCTCAGAATTTCGATCCAGAACCGACTCGCCCGAAAGAAACGAATCCAGTTTTGCTCCCCCGATATCCGGAATGTAGTGGCGACAGCCGGTGGTGAGTGAAGTTCGAGTGGGAAACACATAGACGACACAAGTTAAAAATTGAATTTGCACAGGTAAGAAAATCCGGATTCACGATTCAGAGACAAACAGACGTAGAAAGTTTGGTTGAGTTCCGATGTGTTTGAGACTCGGTGAGAACATGATCGAGGATGATTCAGACATGTCCAACCCGTTTACGAAGTTTTTCAGAAACTCCCCCAAAGGGAATTTGACGAAACACAGTTTACGAGTGCAGACAGAATACAAAATGCGGAATGCAAGATCCCGTTTGCAGAAAGGCAGCCGTAAACAAGCCGTTTTCGGATTTGGATTCAGCTCAGAATTTCGATCCAGAACCGACTCGCCCGAAAGAAACGAATCCAGTTTTGCTCCCCCGATATCCGGAATGTAGTGGCGACAGCCGGTGGTGAGTGAAGTTCGAGTGGGAAACACATAGACGACACAAGTTAAAAATTGAATTTGCACAGGTAAGAAAATCCGGATTCACGATTCAGAGACAAACAGACGTAGAAAGTTTGGTTGAGTTCCGATGTGTTTGAGACTCGGTGAGAACATGATCGAGGATGATTCAGACATGTCCAACCCGTTTACGAAGTTTTTCAGAAACTCCCCCAAAGGGAATTTGACGAAACACAGTTTACGAGTGCAGACAGAATACAAAATGCGGAATGCAAGATCCCGTTTGCAGAAAGGCAGCCGTAAACAAGCCGTTTTCGGATTTGGATTCAGCTCAGAATTTCGATCCAGAACCGACTCGCCCGAAAGAAACGAATCCAGTTTTGCTCCCCCGATATCCGGAATGTAGTGGCGACAGCCGGTGGTGAGTGAAGTTCGAGTGGGAAACACATAGACGACACAAGTTAAAAATTGAATTTGCACAGGTAAGAAAATCCGGATTCACGATTCAGAGACAAACAGACGTAGAAAGTTTGGTTGAGTTCCGATGTGTTTGAGACTCGGTGAGAACATGATCGAGGATGATTCAGACATGTCCAACCCGTTTACGAAGTTTTTCAGAAACTCCCCCAAAGGGAATTTGACGAAACACAGTTTACGAGTGCAGACAGAATACAAAATGCGGAATGCAAGATCCCGTTTGCAGAAAGGCAGCCGTAAACAAGCCGTTTTCGGATTTGGATTCAGCTCAGAATTTCGATCCAGAACCGACTCGCCCGAAAGAAACGAATCCAGTTTTGCTCCCCCGATATCCGGAATGTAGTGGCGACAGCCGGTGGTGAGTGAAGTTCGAGTGGGAAACACATAGACGACACAAGTTAAAAATTGAATTTGCACAGGTAAGAAAATCCGGATTCACGATTCAGAGACAAACAGACGTAGAAAGTTTGGTTGAGTTCCGATGTGTTTGAGACTCGGTGAGAACATGATCGAGGATGATTCAGACATGTCCAACCCGTTTACGA
Organism: Phellopilus nigrolimitatus; assembly: GCA_021029095.1. Lineage (NCBI taxonomy): Eukaryota > Fungi > Basidiomycota > Agaricomycetes > Hymenochaetales > Hymenochaetaceae > Phellopilus > Phellopilus nigrolimitatus. Next base: position 95,702 of record JAJOHG010000103.1, read on the forward strand.
AGTTTTTCAGAAACTCCCCCAAAGGGAATTTGACGAAACACAGTTTACGAGTGCAGACAGAATACAAAATGCGGAATGCAAGATCCCGTTTGCAGAAAGGCAGCCGTAAACAAGCCGTTTTCGGATTTGGATTCAGCTCAGAATTTCGATCCAGAACCGACTCGCCCGAAAGAAACGAATCCAGTTTTGCTCCCCCGATATCCGGAATGTAGTGGCGACAGCCGGTGGTGAGTGAAGTTCGAGTGGGAAACACATAGACGACACAAGTTAAAAATTGAATTTGCACAGGTAAGAAAATCCGGATTCACGATTCAGAGACAAACAGACGTAGAAAGTTTGGTTGAGTTCCGATGTGTTTGAGACTCGGTGAGAACATGATCGAGGATGATTCAGACATGTCCAACCCGTTTACGAAGTTTTTCAGAAACTCCCCCAAAGGGAATTTGACGAAACACAGTTTACGAGTGCAGACAGAATACAAAATGCGGAATGCAAGATCCCGTTTGCAGAAAGGCAGCCGTAAACAAGCCGTTTTCGGATTTGGATTCAGCTCAGAATTTCGATCCAGAACCGACTCGCCCGAAAGAAACGAATCCAGTTTTGCTCCCCGATATCCGGAATGTAGTGGCGACAGCCGGTGGTGA